>CAEGAD010027525.1:0-39043 GCA_903067055.1 Poeciliopsis paucimaculata
TTTATTTGGGTTGTTTGTTTTTTTCACGGTTCGTTTTTGTCTTTTTTTTTTTTATTGTGTTTTTTTATTTTTACATAATTTTTATATTTTCTAAAAAAAAAAAAAAAAAAAAAAAAAAAAAGAGCTGTTGGCTCCTGAAAGTAAAATAGCGTTGTTTTTGGGTTGGTCAGTTATTACACAACTGATTGATTTTATTTTTTATTATTATTATTATTATTATTTTTCCCAGCAACGTGATTAGTCACAGCGGAACGGTTACCAGAACACGTATACTTCATATAAAGTCTCCTAATTTATTATGTAGATTTACACTTGTGTTTACAGTACCACAATGTCAAAGGGGGGAGGGGGGTGTTAAATAGGCATTTTAGTTTTAAGCAATGCAGGAGCAATCATTCCTGTTTTGTATTGTAAGAATCAGCCTTGAGCGTTTGACTTATTCTCCTCCTCCTGTCTACCGCAGCTTGTCCCTGCACTGTAGTAGTACCCGTGGCCCAGGGCCTCTGTGGTGCTCCTGATGCCCCTCTCCCACCCCTGAAGATCCCAGGTGGGCGAGGGAATGGCACACGGGATCACGCTCCTTCAGCTCGGCCGCTCTACTCAGTAAGTCGACAAAAAGAATCTAAATTTGCAAGGATAATGGATGTGCTTATATCTTTGAACACATTTTAGAACTAGTGGCCCGTCATTGCTTGCAGGTTGATTAAAGTTTATAAGGCACGTTAGTAAATACATTTTTAGTTTATCCTTGGACACTCTTTTTGCATTAATTTCATGTTACTTGTAGCTCTTCTCACAAACCTTATTTAATTTCAGGATCGAAAATTGACAGTAACAGAAGAGCCTGCAGGGAATGGGTGCCCGAGGATACTCCACTTCCAAAGCCGTCCCACAGCCACAAAGACGACACAGTGGGATGCTGTCCTGAGCAGCAGTGCACTCTATGTGGAGATACCTCTTGACCCACTTCCAGAAGGCAGCAAAGAGAGGTGGGAACAGAGCTGGAGCCTTGAAGCTGGTCTTTAATGATGGGTGTTTATCGTTGCCATAAAATAAGTCTTGTAGTATTAAGAATTTAATAGATTTTTACAACAATACCAATTGATGTCTGACAATCTCAAAAACTGACAGTATTATTGTGATGGTTACATTTATGGTTCTCTTTTGCTTTCATATGTATAAATTAAAAAGCACAATTAAAAGTCAGTGTGCAGTTTGTTTGTTTAACTTCTCACAAAATGATGTGATAAAATTTTTTGCATTGTTAGGCTGAAAAACCCTCCTTTGATTTTCTTTCCTCCTAGTTTTGCGGCTCTCCTGGAGTATGCTGAAGAACATCTGAAAGTTGTTAGTGTGTTTATCTGCTTTTACAAGAACAGAGATGATCGTGGTGAGTCTCATTTGAACAATTCACCTCTTTGTGTTCAAATTATTAGCTTTGAATCGATGTAGGTCGCTGCCATTAGCTGTGAATGTTTAATGTGCCGTCCCTGACTTGTTTTTACAGCTAAACTGGTGCGTACCTTCAGTTTCCTGGGCTTTGAGATTGTGAAACCGGGCCATGCCCTCGTCCCTCCTCGACCCGACGTTTTCTTCATGGCCTATACTTTTGACAGGGACTCCTCAGACGATGAGTAGTCCTCCAGACATCTTCTCCACCCACTGATATGTTTTCGTGCTCCCATTATCTTACTGTTCCAGCTTTATTGACATGCATAGCTGTTTTGTGTTGAATCCTGAGCTGTAGCTTTCTGTATAAAAGTACTCACTTATTTGTGATCAAGGGAATGTGTAAGCTGTGTATTTTTGGTTTCCAGCATCGACATGTAAGTTAATCTGTTCATAAATAGTTTTGTCCTCTTAAAATTCTTTGCAGTTTTAATAGCTTGTCAACTCATTTTATTTTATGACAGATTTTAAGGTGGATTTATTCTGTTTTTTTTTTTTTTTTCATTTCTTGAATGTACGACAAAAAAAAGGTCATCAGGTTTACACTCGGGTACTCCAGTTTTCTTGTTAGGATTGGCTAAATTGTTTATTTAAATATTCTCTCTCCAGACTGAATAAACTCATCGGTGGGACCAGCTTTCTTTTGTCACAGTAATCCCCTTTGTATTAATCGGCCCCAATAACTGGTACATTTTAGCTGGATAGTTAAACACTTTATTCTAGATGTGGATTAAACAAGTGGAAGCCAATGCATGTGTTTGAAAGTAATTCAATATAGAATTGATTTAATGACTGACGGTACATGGTGAAACAGAAGTACATAATCCAAATAGCTTTTGGCTCCTCCCCTTCTGCCACATGTATCGGACAATATTGTAGAGTTTTGTTTTGAAGGTTGGAGATAAAATGCTGTGGTGTTACTGGAATAGTTTTTCTCCTGGCATTAGCATTCCTTTAACTCTTTTCATAATATTGAATATCTCCTGCATAGTGGTACCTGTTGTGCTTCTGTGATAATAAAACAATGAAAGCATTTCTCTTGTGCATTTTGATTAATTTTATTGTTTGCTATACAGCTACTTTAACAGAGGACCAATTTAATAATGTAAATCAAACAAGGTTGTGCTATAATTGGTATTCAAATAGTAAACTTGATTTGTTTTGTTTCACCACCAGGGGGCTGCAGAAGATTATGAAAAACGGCAATGATTTTAAGATGAGCATATTTATATTACTTTGGTTCCTAATATGGGGATGTAAACATTTTCTTTGACTGGTCTGACCCATTGTAAAATTTTTATTCTCTATACATGTTGATTATTGCAAATTTTCACCAAAAATTGTGAATATACTCACTTTTACTGTACATTTTAGTGTAACATCTAACTTAATTATTTGAACTCATCTCATTGTTTTCAAATCCTCAAAGCACAAATTTGTATCATCTCCATATTTCATTCACATGCGATATAAATGATTTAGGCTCCCAAACATTGGCCCCTGGGGGACTCCATAATAAGTAATGGTTTCTTGACTTCTTGCTTAAATTTTACATAACTTTTTTTTTTTTTTTTGACAGTCTTCCTCCGGTTGGTTCACCTGGTGATTCCTATAAATCGATATGTTTTGTTTAGGTTTTAATTAGCAAACTAATATTTTTATTATTTAGTGATCCTCCAGAGCATGAGTATTCTTACATTTGATAAAATCTGTAAAAAAGAAAACAAGACATTTTCTGGAATCCAAATATTTAATTGGTACATATCAAGTATTATGACATGTATAAAATTTCAGATCACAATATGAAGCAATGAAACTTTTCAGATTGGCATGTGCTGCAAATATTTGAGGCTGCCAACAAAAACGATGATTAAAACGGAACATAAGCAACTAAAAAACAAAAAAAAGTAGAAAATCAGAGTATGGACAGAGATAACGGTAAGCATTCTAGAAAACCTAAATGTGATTGCTCAAACCTTTTTTAGTAGAGTGCAATAAAAAAAACAAAAAAAACAGCACTGAAGCCAAGCGTCCACAAGACGTCTAGAAGTTAGTACTATAAGTTCACGGAGAGCAGAAAAGGGGCAAAGGTCACAGCAGAGAGAAAGGAGGGCTATTAGCTAGCCAGTCAATGCAGGGAAAAAATAATCTCAAGATAATGCACATCACATTTAGCTTTAAAGACTGTAGTAGCATTTGTACTTGCATGTTACTCATTAAAAAAAAAAAAAATCCTGAATGACTGAACAGAAACGAGGACATCACCATAAACAAACAGCCCGCTGATGAACAACCGGTCGCCGACTTGCATATGAACAGAAGTGTGTGCGGGAAAGGCTTAATGAACAAAAGTGTCATAAATTCATACGCGCTGGCTATTAAACATGGGCTACATTTTCCCCAAACATGAACAAAACAACAAAAAACTGATCTGGTATATCTGAACTGCGGCACTGCAGGTGACCTCTGTCCACGTTATGGATCGGTGCAGAAACTCTGCCTCTGCTCTCCATCACATTTGATTTGGTTCCCATTAAACCTGCCAACCTGGGACATTTTAAAGTACCATACAAGCAGGCACAAATCTCAGTTACAACAGAATAAGCGATTGCGTTCAAATTTTCTAATGTATATAAAAAAAGACAGCTGGTAATATTTGATGACTCGATACAGTGGGCAAAGATGACGACGACGACAGATTTTAAACATGTAAGAGTTACACGCTTTGGGTTATAAAACTTTGAAAAACGTCTAAGTCAATGTGACTCAAAAGGTTACAAAAATGAAAAAAATAAAAATTATTTTCTTTAAGATCTTTACGATATACTGCAGGTGTATTCTTACAGCAATTAAAATGAGTTAAGAAGTAATTATTAGTTTTTAAAAGCATGTTAACCTTAATTTCGGACAGTGTGAGCTTTGGTTATACCTAATTTTTAAAAATGTGAAAATCTTATTTAATGGACATATGATGCAAAATTATTTTGGGCAACACATTTTTCCAGAAACTGTGCACATAAAACATATTTTAAAAAATCATTTCTAGTTATAAATCATTATTAGTCTGTACACAAGCAGTACAAAAAAATGATGTTGTGCCTCCTATTGAGTTTATCTACCAGTTGAGTATTTTAAAATAGTTTTGTATTTGTAATTCTTCAGTAATATATATACTAATCATTTTTTCTTTTGCTTTGTCAGCAAAAATGTATGACATAATGAAATAATCATCAGCAGAGAGCTTTCTGTTTTAAGTATTTTTCAAGATAGAACTCATCCTGTTTTGCGATGAATTCTGTTGGGATGTAGTCACTAAAATCAGTATATTATGTAATGCTTAAGGCCACAGAACTGCATTTCTGATTGGCTAATCTTAGATTATCTAAAAGGTTAATGACCACTTCTGTGCCGTGATGGAGCCGCTCTTCTCTTTGGTCTGTCACACCCTGTTTGCTGTTCACACTTTGCCTAAAACCTAACACGCAGTATCCACCTGCTTTAGTTTTATTATTATTATTATTATAATTAGGGGAAAGAAATGCCTAGATATATGCTGGACGTTTGTCGCAATCATTCCTAGAGCTTATAGTCGATGTAATTATATGTGAAAAAACAAGCCAGGGTGACCAGACATTTCTGCAGCTGTACAAAGCACATAGCATAGCTACGCACTGGTGAAAGGTAGATGAAAGGAGGACAATTTATACAAGAGTAATTAAGTTGTGGAAATTAAATAACTCACTAAGGATTTTTTTTAAACTGCTTTTGGCTCCCAAAAGCAGTTAAAAAAAAACTGCTAAGTATCGCAATACCTAGCATATCGCGATACCTAGCGATATGCTAGGTATCGTATATTTGATAAGCAGAAAACAGCTGACTGACAAACTCTGCAGATAACCCGCCTCATTAGTCACCTAAAATTATTTCTTATACCTAAATTAGTGAGTGTTTATTTTTTCTATTTTTCTTGCTCAAGTCTGTTATAGATCACATTATTATCGCAGTAGGAATAACTGTCCCAAATTGAAGAAATTAACTCATATTGTACCTTTCTTTCTTTTTTTTTTGCTGTAGTTAATTGGTCAGGCTATCTGCTGGGGTAGCTCGCCTGCAGTCAGCAGCGTAATAGATGTAAATATTTTTTAAAGACTAAATGTCTTGTAAGATAGGATGTGTTTAAGCTTTCTTTCAGCCAGCTATCAGGCAGTGTGAGCGGTGCTACAAAATAATAGACAACTGACCAAATGATTTTAAAAGTGGGGCACACCTTCATACCAGGAACTGGACCATGGCTAACACTGACAAAGCTTACAACACTAATCCAGCTCTCCCTCTTTCAGGTATTAATGATAAAGGTGTCCGACGGGTCAAACATGCACTTCCTTGTCTTAATATGGTCAGTAAACAGGAAGTTGAGGGTGGTCTGCACTTTGGCAGACTGCCTGAGCCACTTGCAGTGGGTTACCCCACAAAGACAGTACAGGGAATAGAAATGTGCTGCCTTTGTAAAACTCTCAATTCCCACAATCTGAGACGCACGATTTTCTGGCTGGAATGTGACAAACATATCCACATATGGCTGTGCGCCTGCTTATGAAGCTACTTTTCAGAAGCCAAACGCTCTTCGGTGGACATTTATTGCAAAACATCGCAGAACAGCAGAGAAATATTTGCTGTGAACATTTTGATCAAAATAGCTATGAAAATGGTCTGACTTGAAAATGGTTACCAGGTAACGTCAAGGACAAACACAGGCTGGCCTCTGAAGAAGCCACTGCGAAAAAAAACAAACACAAAAAAACCAAGCATCAGAGCGTTGGTGTGGTAAATGAAACGAAATACCAAAAGATATTCTTCTGATGGCCAAGAAATGCCTGCTCCATTTTGTTTAGAATGGAATCTTTACCACAAATCACCCCTTTACTTTCAGTAGAAACGGCCCTTTATTTACGTTTTCTTCTCCCATGACCTTGGTGAAGCTTCATTTATTCCTGTTAGCTCAATAGAAAGAAATTAGACGATTCCAAGTGACACAAGCACCAAACATGATGCAGGAAAATGCACCAGACTAGCCTAGAAACAAGCCTACAGCACGAGTCACTAATATAGTGCTTCATTTTTATAAAATAGTGTGTAAAACTCCTTGCTTTGAGAATCTCTCACTCAGACTTGCCCTTCTCTAGCACCATAAACCGCCGCCTGGCAAGGGAGAGTCCTTTCAATGGCCTCTGCGCGTTTCTGTAAAACTGCATACATGGTACGTAAAATGCAAGCAGGTTGGCAGGAATTTAAACGTTTGCTTTCAAGCATGAATTTTCACCCAAACAATATACTGCTTATTAACAGAGCCAGCGGGGCAACATAGAAGAAGAAAAAAACACACGGCAAAGGAGAAAAGACCTTGAGATGGTTGGTGGGCCTGTGGGTGAGGGGGCTTTTTGTGCGTTTGTTTTTGTGCCCACGTCTTGTGGCTGGAGTAGCGAGGCGAGGCAATGTCCTCTGTCTGAATTTTTCAGGCTGGTTTTGCAAATGGAGACGATCCAAGTTCAGCAGATGAGGTCAGTCTCTAACTGAGGTGGTTTGTGTGTAAATGATTGTATACATAAGATGGCTGTAAATGCAAAACACAATTGCCTGTGGGTTAGTACATTATGTGAGTGCAACGCGTTTCAAAGTGGAGCTTCTAAGTACATGACAGTATACAAGGGTGCGCAGAATGGATGCTTATGTGCATGTATTCTATCAATACGTGTAAATTGGATCTCATCGGCCCTTGCTGTAGCCGGGAAAGAACTGGTCGAGCAGAATCTGCAGCTTCTTGTTTTGGTTCATGACATAGTCTTTGCCCAGGTCGTGGCGGCAGGCGGGGCAGGTGTACACTGCTGCCCGAAACGACCGCTGCAGACAGGTCTGAGGACAAAAGACGGCAGGGTGAGAATGGGGAACTGGATTTTTGCAGAAGCTGAGTACAAATAATGTCTATTAAAGGTGCACGGGGCGCATACCTTGCAGACGTTGTGTGAGCAGACGGTGGTGATGGGCTGGAAGGCCAGCTCCTGGCAGCAGACGCACATGAAGATCTGCTCCAGCTTTCGCAGGAAATTCTTTCGTGGAAATAAAATGTATTCAGGTTTACGTCTCAGATATCGTTAGAGCATCAGATACAAATCTTAGGAAGAAAGAATTGCTAAATAAAATAAAGGAAACACTTTCAAATAGCTTGAGAGATGAACTGCGGTTTTCCCAAACCTTCGAGGTTCCAACCCAAAAATATAACAATGACTTTCCTACTCCCTTACTTTCTCTGACTCATGAAGAGATTCCTACTTATCTACTAAGCACATCAAGTAAGATTTGTTTTTTTTTTTGTTGCAACAATGGTTTTTGGCAATAAAACTTTTATAGTGGGCCTGTTTATTTTCCCTTAAATGGTGCCACATTTGCAAAGACAATGCATTTGTGAGCTGAAAAGCAGAGTTGGGTATGTGGGTTGCACTCATGAAGCACTTGCTAAACCCTCTTTGCCTATTCTGCTTCTTGACGTTGTTAGTTTGGCTGGATGATTTAAGTTTGAAGAGTAAATAATCATTAAATAACACTTAAGCATTGGCAATTTAACAAGTTATTCGTTAACAAACTGAAGCCGCAGTTGTGAAAGAAGATAAAGTTTTAACCACAACCGTCTGGTACATCCTCCTCCTGCTGGTCACTAGGTTGGTCAAACATTGCAGTGGGACGACACCTCTCTGTGCGGTTGAGCATGCTACCCCACATCACCATACTGCCTCCACCAAAAGCTTTTGGCGTTGACAGAGGGGGATTGGCACATTTTTCTGACTTCTGTTCCAGCCACTGTGTATTTTTCTTACAGCCATTTAGAGGGAAAAGAAAGAAAAAACCTGTCCAGCTCAAATTTTCTTACTTTTTTTGCTAAGTTAAGAAGTTTTTATTCTCATATTTAATTGTTCTAACCACTAAGACACTAAAGAAAGCTTACATGTCAACCTTAATCATCATTTAATTATGTCTGTTTTTAAATATTACGGTAATGCTGAGCTGTGTAACACCGACTGCTCTCGCTCAAACATACGCGCTGCGCTGACGCCAACTCTGGCTCCTTAAACAAATGCCGTTAAAATGTTTTGGTAGTCATACCGGTCCCTCTTTAATGTGCTCCATGGCTTCATCCCAGAGCTTCTTGTTGGCGGTGTCATCCTGGATCAGCTGCTGTTGCTGCTCGGTCAGCTGGAAGGTCTCCTCTATCTTAACACGTTTAGGCGGCGGCTCGGTTTCTGGTGACGATTCTGGTAAAAACAGTGCAACATTTAAGAAGCAGAAGCTAATTTTGCAGAGCAAAACACTTAATACTGAAATAAGACAATGAAAGCAGAGCGTAATTGTAAATATGGAGGTTAGTGAAGATATTAATGAGGCATCTCAAAGAGGTTTTCAGTGATCTCGCTGCTCTCGCTCACCTGTCCACCTTTTCTGACCTGCTTTGAGCAACGTCTGTAAAAGCACCCACCAGTTTCTCCGGTTGTCTTCTGCTCTCCGTTACTTTGTGGTGCGTCCTCTTGCATCTGGGCTTCTGGAGGCTCATCCCCCTGCTCTTCCCCCTCGTCCTCTTCCTCCTCCTCCAGCCCCTCCTCCTCCTCCTCCTCTTTCGTTTTAATCTTGCGCCTCCGTGGCCTCCCCCTTCCAGGATAGTGCTTACCACGACCGCCACGACCGGGTCTAGCGCAAGCCTCCTTCTTTGTTTTGTTAGCCATGGCTGCCAAATAGCCTGGTGGGTACTGGAGGAAAACATATTTATACCGTTTGTTTTCTGTTTGTTCTGTGTTGCTTACAGACTTCATCCGTTTTTGATCATATTTAAATATCTCTGCTCATCAAACAAACTTTTGCTCTACATAAGAAGATAAAGTTTTAAAATGTTTATTTTATTTATTGAGGGAAAAAAAAACCCTATCCAAAACAGTCTGGCTTTATGTGGAAAAGTCAGTTCACCCCAAACCTGAAATAACTTTAAATTCAAGAATTTTGTTCCACAGCAGAATTTATGTTTCCATTAATTATATCAAATCTCTCAGGTCCTGAAGCAGCAACGAAGACCCCTACCATCATACCACCACTACCGTGTTTGACTATCAATTTTCAAAAAGTTCCAACCTTCCATCATAAATCAGCGGAAATATTTGCCAAAACCACAGAAAATGTGAGACAAACCTTTGTTTTCCTTTTAGACGTAGCTTCTATGTTTCACACAACTTGCATAGCTATTCTCTTGATTTAAAAATTACTGTTAAGTATTTATTCTGTTTATCTATGGCTGATGTATAAATTTGTTTGATGATCTATAAATTTAAGCCCGGCAAAAAAAATATTTACTTTAAGTCTATTACCTTTTTAAAATCAGAAATCGGGAGTTGCCAGTACATTTAACCTCATGCGCTGCATAAGGAGCAGTCTCACCTGAACCGAAAGGCCCAGTTTCTTTATCCTCTCCAGTCCTTCAGGGGTCCATGGAGCCGGCTCCAGATCATCTCGTCTCAGCAGATACCGCCACACCAAATAGCCACACTTTCCGATCTCTGGCCAGTACTTTACCACCTACAGACCACCGCAATACCACACTTTAAACCCATAGGAGTATTTGACAGCATTTGTAATTAAACTACACACACTTGAGCGTCACGTAATTTTTAAGGCACGATTCCACAACATACCTTGTAAATACCGTCATAGCGGTTTCCTTCTTCTGGAGCGTATTTGCTGATGCGTCTACCTTTAGAGCTGCGTACCACTCTCACCGGTTTTCCAGCCCGCCAGTTTCTGGACTCGGCTCCATCTTTGTCATTCAGTGGCGCATCACAGTTTAAGGCCAAGGCCCTGGAAATCAGTCAAGTAAACAAATGGAGGCAGAATGTTTAATCAAATCTCCATAGAAAGTTATTAAAAGTATAATAAATATTGGCAGTCATATTTTTGGTGCTATACCTATTCATGTGAGTCAGCGTCTGGTCAAAACTGTGCTCTCCAATTCGTTTGTTTCCTGAGAGGTCACGACCCCCACTGCCAGTGTAGGTGAACTCGTCTCCCCGGTCCTGCCACAGATGATCACACACACACACACACACACACCCACACACACACACACACACACACACACACACACACACACACACACACACACACACACACACACACACACACACACACCATTGAAGATGGAGCCAATGAGATTTCACTGTGGTTCCCCCACGGCTGAACAGAACAGCAGCGACAGTGAAACCCACCACTTCGTCCTCAAAGCCCCCAGCTAACACCAGCGAATAGGAGCCGTCGTTGCTGCGGCCGTGGATGCCGCCGACGTGTGGCCTGTGAACGCCTGCCTCGCTCACCTGAGGAACGAAGCAGACGAGAAGGGTGAAAACAATTACAATGGCCTTGTTTTTCTTATTTGCAGCGTTAAAAAAAAGGCCAACCTGCACTCTGAATTTCCAGGTGGTTCCCACAGGAATGCCAGGAATAGGTCCGTAGTGGTTTGAGGGAACAATTGTGCATTCTTTAGTGCGCCCCACGCAGGCCATACCCTGTAATTATACCAATAAAAAGTGCTTTTCAACATAATCAAACAGTAAAACAGCATTTTTAGAGTTTTTTTTTTACATTGCACCTCAAAAGTTCCCTCACAATAGGGTGATTAAGTGCACCTCAGTGGCAACATCACATTAAGGGAAAGCTATTTATTTAAAGGTTTAAGAAAAAGTCTGAGTTTTAGAAGGTTTGCCTCCAGATTTAGCTGCTACAAATGAGTTTTAAAGTACGACAACAATAAAATAAAAGTGGTTTATTTTAAGAGTTATAGAGACGCTAAAGTTTTAAAGTCAAGTATGAACACTGTGTGACTCAGCGCACTTAAATGTACCCAAGTGCATAAGGCGAGCTGGTTTCAATTAGCAAACATAAAAAAAAAAACACACACATTCTGGTAAAGAAGGGAGTTATTTTCCATTGGCAGTTCCAGGAAAATGGCTAAGTTGTGCCTAATGGCATTGTTCACATTACACCATAGAGAGGAGCGTCCTGGAGACGATGTTTTCATGTCAGAATAGAGCCAAAAACTGAATACATGAGACGAGTCTGGGGGGGTTTCATGTAACAGATGATTTGTTTGAAAAATTAGATAAAATGACAATTCAACATTTATTTTTCTACTTCCTCAATTAAGGATAATCCATTATTTGATAAATGTACATTTACAACGTGGTCCTCAAGCACATTAAGTCTGATTAGACAGGAAGTCAATTTGCTATTTTATTTCATAAATATTAAAAAAGTCTGTAACTCTGTAATTCTAACATATAAAGGCAACATATTTATCTAATATTCCACCAGCATTCTGAACATTCAGTTTTAAAAATATATGACCCTTTCGCAGGTGATAGTGATTTATCCTTTTTGAATATGAAAATACATTTCCTGCTCTGTTTTTGTAGAATTTATGTGAGCACAGAATGATTATTTAGTGGGGTTTTATATTTTGGATGTTGCACAAATCATAAAACACTACAATGCAGATATTTGTTTCTGATTTAGGAGAGCAGCTGTTCTTCAGTTTGGCATCTGAACCAGATCTGCGTTCACACCTACAGCTGCTGGAAACCTAAACTTCCGCACTCAGATTCCCCCCACCCCCCAAATAATTAAAAGCAAATTCCACACTTGTCCAAGTTTTCAGGAATCCTAACAAAATGTGTCTGGTGGTTTGAGTCTGCTTTTTCTAGAAAAAAAACTCCACAGTATAGCTGATAGTGAGGCGAATGTTCAGACCTTTCCTGAGGCGTACAGAGCAGCTATCTCTCCACCAGTATCTTGCTCCCCTCTTGGTGCCCTAAGGTCTTACCTTTCCCCAGTCCCTTTGACTCTCAGTGGTAGCCGAAGGCATTTTGGCTTTCTTCTTGCTGGCTTTGAGTTTCTCTCCTGCCTTGACAACTTCGCTGGTGTCATTTTTACAGGTTGGGCAGTACCTGGCAGAACAAAAGAAAATCACTTCCTGCTTCAATGCTTCACAAGTATGTAAAGAGTTCAAAAGGTCAATAGAGTAGCTTCTTAACCCCTTAGCAATAAATTATATATACTGTGTAGCCTCCTTTTCTCTAATAAAGATGTATGTAAACTCTTAAAATGAATGAATGTTTAATGGCAATAGCATTAAGTCACAGAAATCTTGAGGAAAAAAAAAAGAAGTACTGAGCAGGGAAAAAATCTCACATTAAGGAACAAATATTTAAGAAAATCATCTGTGTCACAATTATTGTAAACTGTAACAATTCTTTTAACAATAAATGTCACTAAAGCATTCCTATAATTCACACTATAATATGTATTTTCCTCAGAGTGTCTAAGAAATCCAAATTAGTCCACCGCTTCCTGACTTGCTGGGGAATAAAAATTGGCGTTTGATTACTCTTACACACTCTTCAGAAGAGGAACGATAAGAGAACAATCAATTAAAGTTGTGTGTGTTGATGATATCTATGTTAGATGATAAATAGCTACTTCCCCTAAATTGCTTAGATCTACATTCAGACTGCTTATTATTAATTCAAAACAACAGGATGTGTGACGAACAAGATTGTGTGAGGACTTAAGTTTAACTCGTTACGGGAGGTGAAGATGGTAACAGCGGTTGAAAATATATCTCATTCAACACTGTTGAAAGGGCAAATGCAAAGCCTTAATAAAAACTATTTATCTAATAATTTTGCATTGATCTTTAGCATGAGGGGTAATGTTTGTGGTAGGTGCTGCTGCTGGTGTTCTGGGACAGACACAGAAATTCAGAAATTTATCTATGTGAGATGTAAAAAGGTGGACTTGTTTATGGGACAGTTAATGTAAGCCTCCATAAAAACATTTTTAGCAAATTCAAAATTAAGAGAGAAAAAAAATAAGGAAAACATGTGAACAGCTAATAAAGGCACCGATAAACATGCAGAGATACTTCAATTGTTGTGTGTATGCACCGACGAGGTCACTGCCTCATGTAAAAGAAAATGAATTAAGTAAAAAACTTAAAAATGAACAGACGTAGAGAAGATACTGGGGAGATAAAACTGGAATCTGAGGAATTTCTCCAAACTCATCTTAAGTAACAAACAACAAAGCAGCTAAAATTCCTTCAGGTTTTATCTATTAATTGCAAGTCTCGTTTTTGTCAAACTCTATAAAAAAAAATATATATATATATTTTAAGCATATTTAATTGTTTCGATTTCTATTTTGATTCTCTCTTTTTACTTTTCTCTATTAAAGTCTTGCACCAAAGCCAGAAAAACAGAAAGAATCTGGAGCTATGTATGCTATGTTCAAGCATACATAGACATAATTATGTCTATGTATGCTTTTTTACTTACAACAAATGGCAAGACAGATATTCTGTTGTACTCTCAATTATATTTTGCAGAAATTCAATGTATGAAGTTAACTGCACCCTGCAGGTGCATTACCCAATTATTTGAAATTGATTTTATGATCAACCACCTTCGAATTACTATGTAAATACACTTCAGCCCATAAACTCTATCTAATCAGTGAAATGACTGAAGTGGCGCAAACTTGTAGCTAAATGTTGAGCTGCTCTCCTTCGCTCTCTCACCAGTCCTCGTCATCTGGGATGGAGGCCAGCGGAGGGTTCAGGCAGTAGATGTGGAACGCCATGTTGCACTCATCACACAGCAGCTGCATGTGAGCGTCCTGCTTCCCGCCGCACACGCAGCAGGAGCAGAAGCGACACTCTGCGTCGGGGTCGGCCTTGCAGTGCTTGCACTCGGGTCCGCTCTTCCCTTGAGTCACAAACAAGATGAAATCACCCATTTTCACATATTTAGCACTAGTGATAAACACGGCGTTTGCCGACATATCACACAAGAGTCGAACTTTTATACATTGTGTCACATTACAACCACAAGCCTCAATGTATTTGACACAACACATAATTGTGAAGTGGAAGTAAAATACATGGTTTTCTTTTTTTACGCATGTAGTTCTGAAAATATCAAATGCATCCACGCCCCTTTACTCAGAGGCTCACAAAAATAACTCAAAATCACTGCTTACAGATGCTCTTCATCCAATCTGACACATCCTGAGCTATTTTGCAAAAAAAAAAAAAAAAAAAATTGGCATAAACGTAAGTAAAGTATTGACATGTGGGGCTTGAATACAAATGGATGCAGCACTTTTAATTTGTGTTTTTATAGCAAACCTTGACAAATATATAACCTGGTTCATCCACTTCACAATTACACACCACCAATCCCAACAAAATACCTTCAAGTTTGTGGTTATACCTGACAGAACAGCGGAAAAGTTCGAAGCGCGTGAATGCTATTGAAAGACTAGTTCATACGTTTAAACTGTCCGTCTGCGCTTGAGAGTGGACGAGCTCCCGGTTTCTCCACCTGGTAGATTTCATCTAAAAACTGAACTTTACAATCTCCGATCACATCTTCAGGGCCGCTATTGGGGGAGGCACAACAGCCAAGGTAGATAAATGGAAACATAACAGAGCAAAATGCAATCCAGCTAAAATCAAAGCAATCGATCTCAGGATGCGAGACGCTCACCCCAGGAGAATATTAACTCGGAGCTCCTTATTGGTGCGAGAGATTTGATTTTTGGCCACTATCTCTGCGTCGTACCAGAAGCCTCTTTCATCTGGGGTCTCCATGTTGTAGTTGACCATCACCTGCAGCCCCACCTGGAGCTGGTCCCACCGCAGCAGGGTCCTGGCACGGGGCCTTACGTCTACGGAGCGCATCTCTACGACACCGTTCTCCGGATAGCTGCGAAACAGTGGAGGTACAGTTTCATATTTGGGAATTTTCATGAATATCAACAAGTATTTGAAAATTAAGCTGTTAATAGTCAATTTCTTTGGGAATGACACGGAGCTATTGACAAGGGGTTCACAAAGTGGGAGTAGTGAAATAATTTTCAGAATCATAGTGATGTGACCATACAGCTGTGTGAGGGGCAAAAAGGGCAAAATGAATTAAATAAATAAATATGTGTACCATTAAATGTGTCACTAAATAATGTACAGTAATAAGCATTTTCATTGTTTTTATTTTAAAAATTAATCAAAAAATATGTATATTTATTTCAGTCTATATATCAATCAATATTAATCAGTATGAACTGATTAATAATCAGTTCATACTTGTTGAATACCTATTAATGTACTATAATTTGTATTAATAAAAAAAATTATATTTTAGGAATAGGGAACCAAAAATGGATCCAGCCCAGGTGTCCACATCCTTGTAAGTCCAACCCTGGTGACTATTGACATCATTTCTGATAGAATTCAATAAATGACATATTAAGTCAATATTTTAAGCAAATTAAACTAAAATGGCCTCTATGAATATAACGATGTGTATTTTGCAGCAGCTTTATCCCTGACCCTGCCTAAATGTAGTTGCAGCAGTAACTATTAGCAACAGCCAGAGAGAAAAGACAGGAATCGCAGAGCGCTTCATGTTGTCTTAATGGCTCAGGGCAACAAAGCACAGCACAAGGCAGAAACAAATGGACGTGAACAGCTTCTGTTTAACAGTGTAAAGCACAAAGTTAACGACATATAAGAGATATGAACCGTCCTCTGGAGAGCCATGCAAGCCCACGCTAGTCTGCAGAGTCGCATTCAAGGTCTTAAGAAAGAAAGCTGTCTCTAGTAGGTGTGGATTTGAAAAAGAAGACACATACGATTATATTATACCATCAACTCAAACACATGGCACCCTAGTCACTTGAATAACCCTAAATGTTGTCAAAAAGCGCTTCAGGTTACATCTATCAATCAAAAAATGCATGTTGTGTCTGGTAGTGTTTCTGCAAATTTCAATGAGTTCAATTTATGACTTTGCGAGACATTTTAAAGATCATTAGGATTTAAATACATTTTAAAAAACACCTAAAACCTTACCATCTGAAATGTAAATCTCAGTTTTTATGTTTCATATTAAGAACATTTTAATATTAGACAAACATAGCCCAAGTTAACATAAAACGTAGTTTTCAAATAATGATTCACAACATATGTTGTGGTTTAATATCAGTAGCCACACAGGCCTGATTATTGTCTGAGCTGCAGAATATAAAAAATCATGTACACAGAATATGCCTGGCAACATAAAGTAAGTAAAAAATTATAAAGATAAATAAAGCTACAGCTGCGGAAATAATAATTATGAGATTTTAAAGTTAATGTAGACTGGTCAAGTAACAGCATAATGGTAAAAAGAGAGACATATCAGGGAGAGAGAAAAGAATAGAATGTAAATATCCTTTAGTGTCCCACAGTGATTAAATTCGTTCATATTTAAACTAAGGTAAGAATAAATAAATAAATAAATACAAAAGGATATTGTAGAGCCCTTTCAAAGAGCAACAAATCAAGCCACAATCTAAAGGAATTCATGAGAAAAAGTCACTGATCACAATGAGAGCCATTATCTACCAATAGATAAAATATGAAGCAGTGAGAAACCTCCTAAATGTACATCCTGTTACATCTGGTGCTAAACTAAGCCAGGATTTTAACAAAAGAGCATTATATCAGTCAAACACGCAACATCAAAATTTCATTCCCTCTAACATCTTTTAGGGGCAATTATTTTTTGCATTCGCTTAGTAAATTAAATCATGATTGAAAAACTGCATTTCATATTTACTCAGATTATCTGTATGGTAGTAACAATAGATTTATGACAATAAAAGCAAAAACTGGATAAATTGCTAAGATGACATATTTTCACACCACTATAGTGCACCTCTTCTGAAAAGTTCATCTTTAAAAAAGTGTAAATTATTACATTTAAGACTTTTTAGGACTTTTAAAGACCCAGCAGACACCATGGTCTATTACTTTATACATATGATCCTTTAAATTAATAGGTTTTACACATTCAGGACAGAGAAGGTCATTTTAGGTGGCAGAGTTAACGCCACTTAAAGAAACATAGCTGAATTGTTTTGTTTTTTTTAAATCACATACTGTAGCAGCAGAAGAAAAAAAAAATCCAAAGGATTTCACAACAGTTCCTCCAGCTGTACAGCTATATTGTGCTTTGTTCTTGCCAGCAGGATATGACTGAGCTTGAGTCACCGGCTATACAACTTGAACTCCGTTTCTGGGAAATGTTTCAGACAGCAGTAAAGGTGATGTGGCTAAAGATGACCAACAGCCAACATAATCAAACACATAGCTGTGGAAGGACTGAGTAAAACACCCACGCAGATCCACTGCTTCTGTCAGATGGCGGTTCTGAAACATTTTCATCACACTTAGCTGGATAGAGAGCGCCGTTGTGTTGTGCATTATGAGTTCATGTAAACTTTACAGACTTGGGGTGGGGGGAAGGCTGCTGTGGAGCTTATTACTTTCAGCAGAGTCAGCTTGGCTTCTTAGTGTTACCAACTAACACCCAGCCACCCCTGCTGCTAATTCTTTGTGCAACCCTGACTTTGCCAACAGAACTGCACTTAATCACGTCTTACACCACAATACAGTTGGGGCATGCAGAGAGGGATCTGACCACTCTGTGAACAACCTCTCCCTATCATTCAGAAACCTGGCTCCTGTCTTATGCAGCATTTTAGGTGTGACATGGTCATGAAGGAAGTTTTATTTAGTGTCTGGTTAATCATTTCTGGGTTAAATTGAGCATACATATTATTATTATTATCCAACTGAAAGACCCAAGAATGCAACATATTTCGTATTCTGGGAGATGCCTTCTGATTTTTATTTGAAATACTGTGGCATTTCAAATAATGTGTTGTGGTGGAGCAGCCAGTCCACAACATGGCTGTCACAGGTTCGAGTTGCCGCATGTCAAATGTCTTCCCCTGCTCTCATTTCCCACTTTCCTATTTGATCACTCAAATAAAGGCCACTAAAGCCTATAAAACCATTAAAAAAGAAAAAGAATCATGCCATTATAGGTTCCCAGGCTCTTCAGAAATTAAGAAGCCACACAGCATTACAGATTGTCCACCGTACTTAGTAATAAGCATCCAAATGTTCATTTTTGGGCTCACATCAGACTCATGTTTCCATTATGGCTTCCTGAACTTAATTACTCTGAACTATCAATCTCCTCTATGGGTTTGTCCTCTGCCGCAAACATGTGTCTACCAAAGCTCAGAAAGGTCATCTTTTTTATGACCCGCAAATATCAACACATATGTGCCTTGCTTGAGTGGCATGTTCTCATGCGTTTCCCATTTTGAGGGACTCCTCGATCTTTTTTGATAAACAGGAAGTAACAATTTGCAGACCTCTCCCCATCATCCAGGAGCCTGAATGATGGGGAGAGGTCCATCAACTTTAATAAAACGTACAAAGACGTATCTTCCTTCGCATGTTTAACAGGAGGTGCTGACAGTGAATGATGTTATAGCAATAAAATAAAAGAATGTGGTCCAAGTTAGCCACAAACTGAAAGATTGCTTCATTGCCAACATAAACAATATGTTGACAATGAAGGTTTCTGCACTAAATTAAAAGACGTAAGAAGTCTGCATATATGTCTCTAAATATTGTTTTTCTGCAGTCTGCAGTGATACCGAATCAACCCATTCAGCTCTGGTAAAATAATTACTTTCCAGAATATAATGACATTGTGGTCATACGGTATGCTCCTCTCGCCGAAGAGACTTTTTTCAAGCAGCTTTAAACTGACTAATGATTACCAGTGGACACTGAAGAAGAGTTTTAGAAAGAGCGTACTCCCAGAAAGTGGAGGCCGGGGGAACGGGGAACGGATTTGCTTTTTTAGGGCTAAAGGATTAACATGGTTTTTAGAGAAGTGGGTTAGG
Source organism: Poeciliopsis paucimaculata (assembly GCA_903067055.1). Lineage (NCBI taxonomy): Eukaryota > Metazoa > Chordata > Actinopteri > Cyprinodontiformes > Poeciliidae > Poeciliopsis > Poeciliopsis paucimaculata. The sequence goes on from CAEGAD010027525.1 coordinate 19,342, forward strand.
TTGAATAGCAGACACACAAACACTCACAGACACGTGAAACAACTAAACAGGCAAAAAAAACAAAAACAGAAACAAAACATAGACATCCACTTTGAAGCACAATTGTACTCAGCATGAACAGAGGGACAACAGAGAGCAACACAGCAGGAGGACAAGAGCCTGAGCTTAATGCCACACAAGCTCTCACCCTGAAATAAGCTATAAACACTAAATTAATTCACAGCCAAAACTATTATATCTATACAACGTCTTGCATTTATATTATAGCTGTTTTTTTTCTTAATCATTTAGTTTCATTCAAATTTTAAAATACTTTATTGGTCCCAAAGGGCAAATTAAATTGAATGGAGTTGAATCAAAGATTCAGTGACCACCAAACTAAAAATTATTCTGATCTATTTTAAGGATTTAACAGGCAAAAACATAACATAGCATAAAATAAAAGCATGAAATTTAGACACAGTGTCTTAAGGAGACACTTCCCACTCTGAGGGAAATTGAGAACAAACAGTCAGTGTTATTAGCTGATTAAAACTTTAGCAAACTTAAATGCAAAGCTTTCTTTCACTGGACATATTTCCAAAGGAGAGTTTTGAAGAGAGAGAGGAAAAAAAAGAAGAACGGACTCCAGATGAGTCAACTTGGTATATTACCAAAACCACTGCAATAAAACAGACAATATCTGAACACAAAACCAGGAAGGTTAACCTCTGACTGAATGAGGTTCCTTCGAACTAACCCCTAAATTTACGCGTGGGTTCTTCAGAATTTAATTCTCAGTGGCAGAGAGAGCAAAGATTGTAAAACATGGCAACAGAACCTTACACAAATCAATTGGGCTTGTTTAAAAAATGTCATTCAGGCTTATTTTTGGTTCAGTACATTTAAGGCAACCCACATCTGTAGCATCAGGGATTTTTCAAAAGTACATCCATATTGTTTTCCATTGACTGACATCGGCAGTGTCTGATGCTCCAAGGCAAAGCACTGACCCTTTCTGAACCTGTTCTACCAAGGTGCATCAATGCTTCAGATACAAGCTGGAGTCAGTATATGCAAACACGCATTAATAATAAGCTGTTTCTAAGATTTGACAGCTGTTTGTGATTTTACAATCTGAGGATCATCTTCAGTAGAACTCTATTTTAGCGCTGCAATGTCAGGATAAAGGCCTTCTGCAAAATCTTTGGAGTTAAACTTCTGTAAAGTTATTTTTGTGGACATTAAATTAAAAGATAAATTTAGTAAATAGAAAAGATTAAACGTAGCAAAACACTGCATGGCGGTCAAATAAAATCAATATAAAGATAATAGGCTTGGATGATCACACAATGCATCAACATTTTATGGGTCTAACTATTATGTTTTAGGTAATATTACATCTTGTAATAAAATTACTTATTCTTTATTAGAGTTTGTATTAATGCAAATAATATTCATTTAATGTATGTAATGATTATAATTTAAATTTTGTTTTCCCACTTAGAAAAAAAATATTTCCAGTTAAAACTATACAGCAAGGTAGACTTTCTAAAGGTTATGTAACTCACCTCTACAGCTCCTGTCCCACATGACCCTCACACTTAGAGAGTGCTGATACTGAAGAGGTTCTGACGAGAGGCAGTATACTATCTGGAGGGCAAACACTGGTTCCCTGAAGGATCTATTTTCAACAGATTTCCAGGCTAGAAAACTCACATGGGTACAAATGTTTGGCTGCACAAAGAAATCAACAACTCGATCGTCCTGACTCATGTATCCGGGAACTTCTCGCACGGTTCAAGGTAATCTAACACGGTGACTTCAGACAAACATTCAAAAAGCTTTCTAATAAATTCCAAAAGCCATGGAAAAGCACTTCTGTTCAGGCCAGAGAATAGCACGGGGAAAAGAAAACTATCATTTTGGAACATTTTGGTTAAGGCAGCTCCTGCCAAACAGCTTGGCAGATATTCACAGGAACTAGAGTGCAGCCCAGGGCCAAAGGGTGGAGGGCTGCTCTCTGATTGTTGCTCTCAAGTGCATTCCATGCAAGTGGTGTGTTGCAGCCACAACAATACTTTCATTTGGCTAAAATGCGTAATAAACCATTCTCAGTCTTTAAACAGAGAAATACAGACGCACTAAGCTAATTATATTGGATGAATATAAATATTGCACAAATTTAAAGCAGTCATAGGAAAAGGCAATGAATATTCTTGCAAGATAATGCTAAAAAAAAAAGATGTTAAATTCATAATCTCAAAGCAACAATTTTGCTTCCATATGTTCTTATGCTGAATATGATGCAACAACAACAAAAAAAAACTACAAAAAAGGGATCCAAGAGGAGGGCCAGGAAGAAAAATCTTGGTTAAAATAAACTGATAAAGTACTAACAAAAACCTGCTTTCTCTGTGAAACTCTTAAATAAATTTTCACTCTACTCTACACACTCAACAATCTCGTTATTGTAGATCCTTGCTGATTGAAATCAAGAACCCGTTAAGGTGATATAAGCATCTTCATTCAACAGATCCTTACCTTAAAACCACATTTAGCCTCAACAGATTACAAGCTCTCAGATGAAGTGCACAGCTTTAGGATTGACTGTTCTCCAAGATGACTTGTTGCAACAGGAAAGCGACGGTATTAAAATTACCCTCCAACACATTTTACACACCTAAACTGCCTCATTAATCCAAATTTCTTTCCCACCGATATTTTTGCTGAAAAGCACCTGAATGTTACAATGACAATATCAGCTATTATTAACCAACATTTTCTGTATTCTTTTCTTTACTTAAATCATAACAATGCGTCCAACTTTCTTTGAGTTGTAAGATCTCAGTCTTTAAAATCTATGTCAGGTTTGGGCATTGAAAGTCCATCTGACCTGCAAAATATGGGGTCAGTGGATGAAACTTAAAATGGAGCTGATGAATAAATATTGCACACAGGTGGTTCTCTGCATTTGCAATATAACACACACTGATACTGTAAGCATGTAACACTTGAGTAGAGGTTTGGCGCCATGCAAAACAATAAAACTTTAAATATAAATCCTGCATGCGTGTTTTTGTATCACAGGGGAGCTAAATTTCAGCATTATAATCAGCTTAATATTTCAAAACATTCCCATGTGTGGACATTTAAGAGCCAAATGGACATCTGGTATATCTCTTGAGAAGACAAACACAAAGAAAAAAATGAGGAAAATCAGTGTTTTATTCTTCAGTTCTGACTTTAGTCTGTAAGCAAACTAATTCATGATCTCTCAGCACATCCACTCATATGGCTGCTCAATGCAATTACATATAATGTGGTGCATTTCCAGTAAAAAAAACAAAAATAAGTAAGCATTTGATTTTATCCAAAGGGCAATGAGTTTTCACTCTCGTCAGTGTGTTTGGAAATTTGAATGCTGTGTTGGCAAATTATCACAAAAAGCAGCAGCACTGCCGAGCTTTAGCGTCGTTCACAGCAGGGTACTTAAATCCCGAATTCTTTATTATGAATTTGCTTTTAATAAGCCCCTTTTATTCCGATATCCCTGAATAAAATTCACTGCAATGAATAACCACCCGAGTAGCTAACAGTCACTGCATGTGTGTACAAAAAAATCAGTCTGAAGGCCTTAAAAATGTGTTCAAGAACATTTGGGCAAGGCAGGTTTTGTTTGGATAACACCATTCATTTACAGGGTGAACAAACATGGAGAACAAGAAACCAGAAGGGTCGAGGATAAAGTTTAAAGCAGAGTAAGTTCATAAAATAACATCCAGCCAAGAGGCTCAAGAGGCAAAGAGCAACAGCAGAGATCACAACACAGACAAGTGAATCCATCTGTCGGATGACTATAACTTCTGCACTCAATAAATCTGGACTTTGTGGAAACTCTGCAAAAAGAATATTTAAAAGAAAGCCAAAAGAAGAAATCTTGTTTGCAGTTTGCTACCAGCCCTGCACTCCCTGCGTGAAGGTAAATAAGTACAAACAGAGAAATGTGTTCTCTCTCCCAGGGATGTAAGAACAAAATGATGCAACAGGATGGTTAAGATCAAAGCATACTCTTGCACTGCTTTTCACTGATGCTCTCTATCCAGTCTGGGTTTTAACTATTTTACAAAGAACAATGAACAAAATTTTAGTTTCCAGACATGCAAAGGTGGTAAACAACCTCTAGAGAACCTGTTGCTGTAACTGTACTACATAGTTTTCTATAAATATTTAATCAAGAGGGCAAAATATAAAAGCTCACCGGATTTAAAATTTTTCTTCTGAAAAAGACTTTGAAAAACATCTATCATTTTCTTTCAGTTCACAATTATGTGCTAGTTTCTATACAGAGGGGTGTGGTTTCAAAATCCTAAATATTTGGAAAGGTTTGAGGGAAATTGCACAACATAATCAAAATAAATGATCATTTTTCACATTTGTTTCCATTACTTTCTTTACAAGAAATCTAGTTCAGACAAAAAAAAAAAAAAAAAAATCTACCTGTGCTAAAACATTTAAAGGCTGCGTGTACACAACACACACGGCTCATCAGTTCTTAGACACAGCAGAAAACAGATTCTCCCAACATGAATTTGAGGCTCGATTTCAACCACCCTCCATTTTTTTTCCTCGCGAGCGATCGAAGTGATGGAAAAAAAACCTGTTAAAAAAGATAAGCATACACCCTGAGAGCGCAAAAGCGTAGAAAGCTGCTAATAAACCACAAGCTGAGAGTTATTAAATAATTAGTGTTTACTTATTGCTTCTTCAAATTTGTCCCATGACTAAATGCAGTGAGAAACTGTGGCATTTAGGGATGTTTGGGTTTTGGACCTTTGTCCTCTATTAGCTTTCTCTGATCCACTTGTCCCTATTGACCTATTACCAAATAAAAATATCACATTTTGAGCAAGAGCTTACACCGATACAGCTCAAATAAAAGAAATGAATACATTCCAGTAATAAAGCTTGGAATTCAAAATGGCTTGGATTTGAGGCTCGTTTCCAAAGGACCACTTCTGTCCAAATGCTAATAGTACAACAAACTCTATGGAAAATTAAGTCTACATTAACAAAGAAACTACCACAAATGATGGGCAAACAACCCATGATATAATTACTATGGAATAACAACCTCTGGCAGAAATGCATTCGCGCCCCAGACAGTCGGAGAGAGCGAGGAGGCAACGTCTCACCGGTCTCGTGTTCACAGCAATTACAGACAAAGCTGAAGGAGGCAAGCGAAGAAGTAATGCTCCTGAGAACTAGGGGTTTCCATGGAAACATCGGCTTCTGAATGAAGTCGCTGGAAAAGGGGAATGCGAGAGAGTTCAAATTATTGCAGCATCAACAACACAAACCCATGTTCTCCATCCTTCAGGCCGGTCGGAAAAATAACATCTACTTGCAATTCCAATAGAGCCGTCATTACCAATTCTATCTTCCACAAAGGCCAAAGCAATTTACACAATGTAGAAACCAGATACTTACATGCACTGCATAGAAAAACACATAACTTTTTTTAAACCGTGTTAATTTAAATCAAATTCATCTTTCCTGTTTTTAATCAGCTAAGATTACCAAAATTGCTTCTATTTGTTCATTTCTAGAATAACGAGAAAATAATTTTGGATTGCCTTGGGTGCAATTTCCAGACATCTGAAAATCTTCCAGAGAGAAATGCACATGTCAAAGCCACAACAAAACCAAAAGGTCCTGTGAACATGGTTGTAAAAGGGAGCAAGTCCTGCTCTGGTATGAACAGCCATTCAGAGGAGAAGAAGCCATTACTCCAAAATTAGTAAATAAATAAAAATAAATAAATAAAATGCCAGATTACACTAGGAAACTGCATTCAGGAACAAAACTCTTACAATTTGGAAACATGTACTGTCTCATATCAAGACATCAACGAGAAATTTACAAAATGGAAAATTACCCTAATAATCCAACCAAATTAACTCCAATTTCTTTAAGGACATCATAGTCAATGCCCAAGGTCACCCCTGACGTTGTGTTTGAAAAATGGTAGACAAAGGAATCAGCACACTTAAGATGCATTTGGGTATATCCTCTCAGTTTTGAAATCTGAAAGCAAATTATCCTGGAATACATTGAACAAACACCCATTGCCATCACGTGACACCATTAAAGTTAACTGGACAAAACTTAAAACATAAATTACTGCTGTCAGTAAATAGGATTACACAGCTACTGGCAATTAGGTACCCAAACTAATAAATTTGTACAATCACATCCAAATATATGCCTAATGTTGTTAATTTGAATATTCCTTAAGTCATTCCTTTGTATTTTCTACTTCTAACTAACGATTTCTGCTTAAGAACAAGCCACATTTTGAAAACCACAAAACTTTTCCATCACACACTTCAGAAAGTGCAGCAGTAACAGGAGTTTTCTCTAACTGCATGAAGACACTGACACAGAGCGCTCATCTTTCCCCAACACATTGGCTGTGCACTGCTGGTCAGTTGGTTAAGGAAAGTTTCCTAAACTTTTCCCTGGCTGTAAATAGGAACAATGTGTCTGGAATTATTTCATGCAAAAAATAGACATTGATGGCGTGTTAACTAAAGGACTGCAATTCATTACTCTAGTTAATGCAGCAAACCTTTTAACACCGCAGCTCACAATGTACAAGTGACAATACGTCATAAAACAAAAGAGAAAGCACTTGATACTACTGACTCCGTAAAATTATAGCTAAGAACAGCGTTAACAAAAGGTTTCTAACATTACAAATTCAATGTTTCGTCCAAAATGTATATTTGCTAGAAATTAGCCAACCAGCAGTTGTCCAGTAATGCACAAAAATGTTACAAAAGAAAGTATGTTACTTCTACAGAGCAGAAGGGCAGCATATTAAACGATTACTTACTCTTCATATTTAATGTGGTAAGCTATGTCCTCTTCTTTCTCCTTGGTTTCTGTGGTAGAGTCTTTCTGAGAGGTCGAGGCTCCGTTACTTTCAGAGTTTAACACAGGGTTATTCCTGTTATTGTCCGTGGTTTGACCTTGTCCATGGGCCTGTGCCTGCTCAGCCTCCAGCTTCCCGTTTGTCCTTTTTGGGGGCCGGCCCACCTTTCCCTTTGTGGGTGTTATCTGTCCTTTGGGTGAAAGTGTCACATTTTCAATGCAGGCCTCAAACCAGGCGCCGATGCTTACATCCCTACAGTCCACCAGCTCGTTAATCTGAAAGAGGGAAAAAAAACGCAAAAATGACTGGTCTTGACTGATATCCAACACATGCTCTATTAAATTTTACAAATATTAACCAACTTTGGGCACTCAATAAAAACGGTTAATAGTGTACAACCAAAACCATATTTTTGAGACGAATATAAAAATCAGTCACAACACTTTTTCTCCCTTTTTCTAAGTGTAACCCCTCAAATTTCCTCAGAAATATTAGAAGAAGAGGCAAAGTCACACTGTGTGTGACAGAGTAGTAGCTGTTCTATAACGAGATTTCACTTTCGTTTTAAGCAAAGACAAGCGGACATTTTAAACAGCCTTACACGTCTTATACATTGGCATTAGACATTGAAAACAACAGTCTCTCTGTATGTTCCCAAGAGAATGTTTCACCAAACTTTAAGTTGGACATTAAAAGAGAGAGAAAGGCTGCCAGAGATTTCCAAATCCAGCATCTTCTACGAGAGACGGAAAGTTCAAAATCAGCTAAAATATTGTTTAGATTCATATTGGCAGATATAACCATTTACAGCTGAACATTTTAAAGGACAGTATTATTCTTTAAAGTTACATCTTTTGAGTTTCACATCTCCGCTAACAGTTTTGATACTTTAATCCCCAACATTATGATAACTAGGAATCTTGGGTTTGCATTTGCCATGTGTGTTACAGTCAACTGGTTTCAGATATCCAACGATACAACAAAATACTTTTTGATTTAAGATTTTTCTTTTTATTATTCAGACTTGCACACATTTTATAATCCCCACTATCCATTAAGTTTTCCTTTCTCTGAAGTGTGAGAAATTGACATCTATGGATGATGCTGTTTCCAATTGGTCTTCAGATTCAGCACATGGATGAGCCTACAGTCTCTTTACTTGGCTGGATGAGAATGTCAACGTCACTGCCTTCAGTCCAACGTTAACACTAAGATGCAACCAATGTAAGGCAATGAAAGAATCTATTTTAGTAGAACATAATGGAGGCCCACAAAGAAATATTCTGCCGCTATGAATAAATAATTTAGCGCCAACAAACCAAAAACAGTAACTTCAAAAATGTACTGTTTATTTGTAACTTTTTGAAATTGCTACATTATTCTTAGATTCTAACAGAATAAATTTAAGATTCCAAAACTGTTCACGTTTATTATTTTTATGCGCTAACTCACCTTGTACAAGCCAATCCCTGGGTTGACTAACGTGCTCCGGCTGGATGTGGGTGGCTGAGTGTCCTGTGCTGGACTGGAGGACCTGAACCCATTTTTGGTACTAGCAGCGACGGTTTCTGGCTTGGTTTCATTTACAGTGCCACGGGCGCTTTCGTTCTTATTGTCCGTGTCGGATGAGGTCTCCATATCTGTGGAGGAGACCGAAGCTCGGAGGTTTTCAGGCTTCGAGTCAGGCAGAGGAGCTGAGCTACTGGCAACACCTGAGGCGTCCTTGGTGGCGGGACTGTCCGGGGGGTCGGTCTGAGACCGAATCAGCAGCTGGACGATGTCATTGAGACCCACGTTGTAATCAAAAAGTGTCAGACCATCTTCCATCTAAACAAGAGCAAAAGAAAAAGTCATAGTAATTTATGAAAAGACACCAATATGATACAATAATGTAAATGCTGTTTTTAATAAATAAGCACTGCTTCTATTAGAGCTAAAAAAATTTTTAAAAAAAAGAGTGGTGTCCTTGTAATATTTATGCTGAAAATATATGCATAACCTTTCTTGTACATGTGTCAAATATCCTTAATCTAATGGGTTCAAATCCCAATAAACCCTTTGCTATAACAAATTAACCCTCATGTGCTGGCAATTACCCTCAGACTAACCACAAGGCTATTTATGAAACCAAACATTAAAAGCACCTGGCAGCGTACATAAAAGCAAAGCCAGAGAAAGAGGGTGTTGATGATAGTGACAGTGTAAACAGCAGAGGAGAACAATCTGCTCCTTATCTTCAGGAGAATTTTGCTCAAATGTGAATCTAGAAATTTTGTAATTCCAGCGCAGTAAAAAAATTCTAAATTATTATTTTTGGAGCCTATGCAGTGAATGTAAACATAATCATTTTCTGTTTTTTAGGGGGACTATCCTGTAATCATTGCTTTCAGGGGAATCCTGCAAGAAAACGTGGAATGCATGGAAGGGAGAAGTTAAGCTTAAAATGTTTGTTTTGGTAAAATAAAAGAAAACCTCAAGCATTCTAAACATAAATACATATTTAGAATAATGGTAATGGCAAGCGGGACAGCCATTACCAAAAATAGTGGCGGTAGAAAAAATGTCTTCTGGTAACACAACAGACCAAACTTTCCTCAAGAATTTTTCTAAAACATTATAAACTGATACTGATAACTGGAATTTGTTGCATTGTGTAGCACTGTTGACTTTGTATTTATATTAACAATACAATTAGAGACTTATGTTGTTGAATTTTCTTAACTTGGTAAAAATAACAAACCGTAAATCAAAGATTAGAAAAACATCGATCTCAAAGGGCCCTTGGCTTAGGCAGACTGTGCTGGTTTCAATTCCAGGTTTATGTGTATTGCAACTGTGGGTATTTAATATTATGTTACACTGTCCTGTTGCAGTTTTATTTTAATTTATGTATTTTGTTTAACCTTATATGTAAAGAAAGGTACTTCTTTTGTCAAGGCATAAAAATAAACAGGTTGGCTAAACAGTTTGAGTTTACATTCTGCAATTATTATCATTACACTCTTCACAACATGTTCCAGACTTTGGGGCTTATCTAGAACTCAGCGTTGGATTTTTAAACATGAAGCAACGGCCTGACTGATTTTTTTATTTTATTTTATTTTTCCCCTATGAGCTCTCCACAGTGACTTCATTTCCAGCAGCGAGATCAGGCTCCCCCTGCAACGTGTTTTTACTTCACTCTCCTCACAATCAGCCTCAAAACGAAGAGCCCCAAACACACAAGAGGGAAATTGCAAGAATAAATACATTCACAAATAGATAATGTCACTTTAGGCAGAAATGGGTCGTTTTCATATGCTTCATAATTTAAAAGCAAAACAATTTGACTATAGCCTCTCAACTGAACGTAAAGTGATTATAAACACAAAATGGGAGAACATGTCCATAAACAGGGGAAATACTACGCCACTCTGTCAAGTAGAGAAGATTAAGATACACAAGCCTATGTGTGCGTGCACTGGTGCCGTTTAGGCATGTTGATCACAAGTCTACGTTAACATCTGCTCTCTTGTGTTCGAAAAACTGTTGGCCAACGCTCAGGTAGAGATTATACGACAGAATAAACCAAAGTCTGCACAGCGTGAAGGAAAACGCTGAGCTTTTTACGACCAACGGTTCTGCTACTGCCCTGTTTGTGTTTATCTGAACTGTCCCACGGAAACAGGCGCCAGATCGCTGCTGCAGTCTATGGGTTCTTTCTGCGAGCAAAAAATAAATAAATAAGAGATATGTACGCATGAATTACAGTGATAGGATGTGTAGCTGGGGGACAGAAATGACTTGGTTGCTATGACGACCGAAAGAGAGCACCCCACATTCACAATCACACATATATATACACACACACACACACACACACACACACACACAGAGAGAGCTTCATCAGCCACCCCACTTTAAGTCTGAGTATATGCAATCCAGAACCCACCAACACAATCAACATCAACATGACCCTTTCAGGGAGGATCCAGAGGATTTACTGTTAGCTGTGCTGTTTAATACGGCCACTGCTTTTAGAATGTAGCGCAGAGTGGAAACCTCAACTCATTGCACATATCAGCAATTCATTTTACCCCCGATAAAGCCATTGTGCTGGGGAGAGAAGCATGGCCGCCACCCTCGCTCACTCTCCCCAACCCTCTTCTTCGTTGTTTGACAATGGGGAAGGGAGAGGTTGGAGGTGTAGGAGGAAAGCACGATTTCCCCCATCCTTCTCGGTTTTTAATAGCCTCATGAAATTTAGATCAGAGGAGCAGCCGTGCAAACAGAGCCAAACACTTACTTGCACCTATCTGTCCTTTGCATGGTGGTCTGCCTCGGCTTTCTTTTGTCTGGGTCTGACTTTGTCTAACCTCAGATTTTGGTGTAGTGACGCCATTGTTTTTCGGTGTAAGCTTTAAGAGAAGAAAGGTAAACAAAACAAACTGGGAGCAACCTGAGCAGATAATGAGCCTGTTGGCAGAACCTGCCGCAGAGAGACTGGCTCACCGTTGATGAGTTCATGTTATTCGGAATAGAGACTCGCACAGACAGAATTTCAGAACAGCACACAGCAGAATTGCACTGCACCAAACACAAATGGCTTGGCTGTTTTCTGGGGATTTTTTTTTTTTTTTTTTTTTTTTTTTTTTTCATGAGCTCTTCACAGCAGCTTCATTTCCAGCAGCGTGATCAGACTCCTGCTGCAAGGTGTTTTTGACGTCAGCCTCTTCGGAATCAGCCTCAAAACAAAGAACAACAAACTAAAAAGGAAAAAACATGTTAATAGAAATTGTGCATATTGAAACAGAATGTTGTTGTAGCCAGAAACGTGGCAATTTCACCCTCGTTTGCAACTTAATTTAAAAAGCATGATGTCTCTTGTGTATCAGCAGACTTGACAAGTGTGCCGATACTTGTCAAGTATCAGACATATGGAGGTGTCTGTGCAAAAATTCCACTTGAAAGTCAAACTGAATCAACACTTCCTCAGGACCTGAACACTCCTACTGAATTTTCACAGGTCGAAACAGACGAAACGCCCATCAAAGCAAGATCCAAAGAAAGTGGGTATAAAACGATTCAAACCAGTTGGAATATTTTCACCTTTGTCTTGTTACAACACTCGTCATCAACATGTGACTTTACAGGCCTTAGTTATCTGACTAGCCAACAGGGTCCTCAAATGTGACAATTAGGACTGCAATTAATGATTAATTTAGTAATCGATTGTTCTATCGATTATCACATTTAAAAAATTGGCACAATGTGCAGATTTTTCCATATTTTTTAGACATTACATTAATGATACAGATAACCAAATAATTAATTCCTTTTTAAGAAAGAAAATGAAAAATTTATTCTCTCAACTGCAATAATACAACATTCCTTTAAACCAGGTGAAGCTAAATCTATCCCACATCATTAGCTTTGAGTCAAACATAGTTACACAGGTGTTTTTATCTCAAATGTAAAATGCATATAATTTATATATTACAGCTTTCGATTAATTACTGTTGTTTTTGCACCAAATATTCTTTTTTGAATCTCTGTAGACCAGATAACAATTAATTGATTATTGTATTAGTTGATGATTATTTCAATAATCGATTCATCACAATGAATATGATTAATTGGTTCAGGTCTACTGACAACTATCATTTACCGTACTATATAATGAACAAAAGAATAGGGAAAATATAAGAAAATCATAAGAAATTCTACTTCCACTCATCTTGAAGAAGAAGCAATGGTCAGATGAGACATAATAACATTGTATATACAAAATGCCATGTGTTGTGTAGAACTAGCACCTTGAACACACTATACTGATGGTGGTGGCAGTATTATGTTTGCATGGATGTTCAACCATATAACCAGAGCTACACTGGATCCAGACTGAGTGAGACTGAGCTGCTTTGCAAATTGGCAAAAACTTCCGACTTTACATGTGCAAAGCAAATTCAGACATGCAGCTGTAACTTAGATACGGTTCTACTAAGTAGTGGCTCAGTGGGAGAGCCAAGGCCAATAACCCCCACTTTATTTGTAAAACATATTCGTCTCAAGTATGCACTACTCAGTGTTGGTCTACGGCATATAAACACAACAATGTTTGTGGTTGTGGTATGACAAAATGTAAAAAGATTTAGTTACAGACTAAACTTTGAGCACTCTTTGAAAACTGAACTGTTCTGGGTTTTCTATATTAGATCAGTGACGCATCAAATTTTTTGTAACATCTTATCAGGGTAAATATTTCCACTATTATTCACTAATCATTGTGATAACATGCCGCCTCGAATTACCTTTTTTTTTTTTTTTTTGGATGGTAAAAATATTCGCCTCCGACAGCTTTTCAGGTGTGAAAGAAAAGCAGAATCGACACTTGTGAATGAGAAGGAAGACGCTGGAAACAAATTTCTGCACGTTTACTCCGCCCCACATTTCTGTTGGTGAAGAGTTGAGCAAAATAGGTCATATTACCAAAAACAATGACGGGAGTGGGGGTGCCTGTGTGCCTGCTCAGTGCTAGCCTTTGGCTTAGGGGGGTTTTTTTATCATTCATTCTCCCCTCCGTCATTTGATCTCAAAGAAAAATCCACCGCTTGATTTACTTCTTCAGCCTTTTTTATTTTTTAGAAACCTAGTGTGTTAGTTTGAGCTTAAAGTTTAGTTTTCTACAGAGATTCGAGGATTTTAACCAAGTATTTCAACCGGTTTGATAACCACGTCCAAACAGACCCAATTTTCCTTATGTGTTCTCAAACATTATTATTCCAAATATCCTAATGAGGAAAAAAAAAACTAAATAATAAGTCATTAGTGTTAGTTTCTTATCATATGGTTTTATTAATGACTAATAGTCAGTGGCAATCATATTACTAAGCAACCCTATTTACAGCTTTAGCTTCTCTCATCGGTCTAAGAATAAGAAACTGAGCCATGCATTTGAAAAGTTCTTGTTAATCTGAATGACGCATGAAAATGTCACTAAATCTGATCACTGCTTTTACATAAATCAGTAGATAATGTGGGATCCTCTGACTAACGCACACGCTAGGGAGTGGGAAACTGCAACCATATTTAAACTGGTAGAAAGCCTGCAGTTACCCGTCAGGAGTTCAAGGCCTTCCATTGTTTTCTACCCTTTGTCCAATCTATATATCTATAGGAGAAGGGTGTGTACTGCGTGAAAGAGTTGCTGCAGCTAACTTTGCAACACAGCAATAACTTTCAAATGAGGAGCCACAACATCGATCCATGTATAATCAAATTGCAACAATATCTAGGTCAGAGAAATCGTCTGTCTGAAAGAGAGCAGCCGAGCAAACAGGCAGCTGTTGGAAAAAATCCAACTATCTTAACATGCAATAAGTAATTGCTTTAGAAAGGGGAAAAGTGGACTACAGTGTTTTAGATAAATCACACGGATGCCATGTGCTGAGCTTTGAACCGAAAGCCAAGGCGCTTTTTTAAAATTAGCAAATATGCAGGCTTGTTGCAAAAGTGTGTGGGCGCTGAGCTGAAAGGCCACGCGGCCAGTGGAAGATGTGTGTGAGGCTGTGAGCATGAGTGAAAAAATGTTTAAAGTGAAACATGCACAACAAGTAGTGATCAGTAAAAAACTAGACGAGGAAGAAAAAAATAAAAGTACAGTTAAAAAAACGAAAAGGAAGACACAAGCAGTAAGTCAAAGATGAGCGGCTCCTGGCTCAGGACGCTCACAACAGAAACGCAAGCATGACTTTGAAGCGATGAGGCAGCGAGAGCAGAGAGCTGGAGGGAAAAACAAGACGCCATTTTGAAAAGGGAATTAGACTGAGTTGCCGAGCTACGAGCCTAAATCCTAACAGACCTCAGACACCAGAGTGCATGTCAGTGTACAAGCTCATTCCATACATTACTTAACACATGGAAAGCCCCTAATCAAGGCTCTCCACTTGTTTTCCATTGGAATAAAGGAAGTAGGGGATTTACAACGGAGGATGGGCAACAACCAGGACCAACTTCAGGTTAACAAATGAACAAATGAATATTCCTATCATTTATTAACGCTGTGACCCGCTTCAGGGCAAACAATTCTTTAATGCAGAAGTAGTTGTGTTGAGTAGTGCTTACAAACTACAAGCAAAACAGACATTTTCTTATTGAACATAACTATTTTTAGAGGAACAATTTGAAACCACTCCCTGAAGTGCAATTTTTTTCCTAAGTGAGCAGTAGAGAGTCTGCAAATTGCAGAAACCAAACTGACTCATTTGGATGAATCAATGAGGTCCGACTTCTCAATCTCTCGTAGAACAAAAATCTTCTGCCTGACATACATCAACAGGTGAAGATATGACTGAATATCAGCAAAGTGAGATCAGCATACCATACGGTGCAGTCTTTCCCGGGGCTATAATGTTTGGCTGACTCACCAAGTCAGAACAATGAGAAAACTCAGAATAAACGCAGATGCAAACAGAAGACAGATCTGTTTGTAGAGATACTTGTATGAACAAAAAAATCATGTTCAGGTTTAAGTTACATTTAAGTTCATCGATAGTGCAAATATGAGAAATCCTTTAGTAAATACAGTTAAATAAGACAAATAGGTCCAAGTTATAGCCAATTATAGAGTTATCGTCCAATTTACATTTTCTTTACATACATGCTTTTCTTCATAATACAATTGGCCTAGTCACAGAAATTCAACTCCATATAGTCTAATTCAATAAAATCAGCTTGTCATTTAATGTCAATTGTGCCTCCGTTCTTCTCAGCGGTACGGCTCACATCAGTGCAGTCCAGTGCGCTACTTCATGGTTCGCCATATTCATTAGAACATTGGGCTCTCACTGGGAAGGCAGGGCTAAATGTTTTTCTGTCTCCCAATCAAAAGGCCGTGTTGTGTGATGCCAGTAGCTCCGCACTAACCAGTAGTACCATTGTCCTATGGACCTACAACCGAAAGGGGTTCAGGAATTGGTTGGTTGCATTACAGACCTCTTTTGCAATAAAAACAAATAAAATAGTGTACCGAACTTCAGCAACTCAATGCAAATGAGGTATTACTTAATATCTATTTTATACCTTACAGAGGAATTACATGTCTTGAAAGTGTCAACATATAGCAACACAAGATTTACCTCAAACTTTCATACATATTGGAATAACTGTTTGTTTTATGATGAATGCATCTGTCTTTTCCACTCTATTATTTATTTTAGATTTTATTTTTAAATGATATGGACTACTTTTGTCAGAAAATAAAGACTTCTATATTCTGAGGAAGCATGTGGCAGCAGTGGTAAACAACAAGTCCCTTCAAACAGAAAGACAACTCCATTAAAACTAGATGAACTCAACAGTAAAACTGCTGCTTTAAAGCTGCTCATCATAGGTAGCCAAGCACAGTGACATACACATACATGCATGAATTAATCTTGTTTAAGGAGCTTACAACTTTTATTGTCTTCAAATATAAGTAGCATGTCCAAAGCTTTCCAATTCGAGAAAGAATATATTTTATACAACCTGCTCACAGAAATACGTTTTTGGGTAGCTGTAATGTCAGTCCTTACCATGAAAGATTGAACTCTGACCTACTGTATGGCTTTAAAATCAAAGTTGTTAAAGAGGTCTTGAAAAATAATATTGTATTGGTCAAAAATTCACTTGCATGGAGAAATCAGAAAGTGGTAGGAATTGGCCAATTTAGTCTTGATCAACAGTAATCAATGACCAAAATCCTGATCTTTTTAGTGAATGCAGTATACTTTAATACAATGCAGTATACTTTAATACAACTACCACACAACGGCATTCTTCTGTGT
This sequence comes from Poeciliopsis paucimaculata, assembly GCA_903067055.1. Classification (NCBI taxonomy): domain Eukaryota; kingdom Metazoa; phylum Chordata; class Actinopteri; order Cyprinodontiformes; family Poeciliidae; genus Poeciliopsis; species Poeciliopsis paucimaculata. The sequence continues at coordinate 36,061 of CAEGAD010027525.1, forward strand.
GGTAGTTGTAATTGAGAGATGACAACTTAAAATAGCTATTTTCGGTGTTTGGTGTTAAAAAATAAGTAAGAGAAATCCCAATGATGTGAAAAGCTATTTTCAAAGTACATTTTATGTTCTATGAAATATCTGATTTACTTTGTGTGACAGAGTGAGTGAGCGCAAAACTTCAACTGGTAACACACCGGATGAACGAAAGTCCTTTGGAAATCTCACAACGTAAGCATTGTTATTGTTTGGTAACAATATCTATTATGTTACAGATTCTAACTCTGTTAATCACCAATAGAGCAAAAAAAAAAAAACAAAAAAAAAAACATCAACTCCATAATCATTGTCTTTGTTTCAAAATAAAAATCATAATCCTTCACAGGAAAGCTAGAAAAACATAAAGTGTTCATAAAATATTTCAAAAATAATATTCCTATAATGTCTTTGCATTGTAGTTCTGAGGGAAACATTAAAATAGGCTAAAATCAGGATTAGCAAGTACCAACTTTGACTTTGCAGAACCAACCCAAAAATATTTCTCATAAAAAACAAGTGAGTTCAAAGTAAACACCGCCATTTTGTAAATATCCTTCAGAGGTTATTACTAACAACTAAACACTACATACAGTTATTCTTTAAACACATTTTTTTCTAAGCTTGGTTCTACAAGACCACCTATAAATAAAAAATATATGTAGATTTACAAACAATCTACTGAAGTTTGTCTTTATCAAAATAAATCAAACACTTTAATCAAAATAATTTTTCCCACCAGCTATAAATAACATGTCTGTCATCAATTGCAGATCTTCATCAGGTATCATTCACGTAACTAAATTACTTTTCTCACAGATTTATTATTCTCATTCTGTAGCAAATGTCAAAAAGGGCCTTTGGTCTCAAAGCAAAAACCCATTCACTAACCCTGCATAAACTTATTCACACATTTCTGGTTTACACAAATGACAAACTTAGTGGTAGTATGCAATCTGCAAAGATATTTTACAGTTGTGTTCAGCTGGGCTCTGTAAGGGGGCACTGAAGATGAATTAAAGCTGCCTCAAAGTTCTGTGGAACCATTGTAAGAGGGAAAAATCAAAATCAGAAATAATATAAATGCTAAATGTTATTGTCATTATTGTGAAATTCTCTTTATATTTAAATGATTTTGTTCCTTCCAAATATATTACACACGCAATACACAAAGGATCTGAAGTATAAATTAATAACTGTGTGGCTGACCTGATTACACATTTCTACAAACACACACATTTTTCTGCATAACATAAAGTGATAGCAAGTAATTGTTCACTTATACTGTGACAGTGCTTAAATGCATGGCTTTATTAAACACTGCATAATATTTGTTACCCATATGGTGCTTTATTTTGATGTGTGATTTAAGTAGAGAATTTGTCTAACAAAACACGCCAGAGATCCATCAGTGCGCCTTTGTTAGACATCAGACAGTGTAACTTGGGGGAACAGCACTGCCACACGAGAACAGGTTTCTTTACACTATGCAGACACACTGAGCGTGCACAGTGTACATTGTGCGCATGGTGGTGACGCTAGGGTGTAAACAAACACACTTGCTTCAAGGCACGTGTGGGCTCCAGGGTGATCTACCCCATTAAACAATAATGAAGACTTTCTAAAAGGATCTGTGGAGTTTAAAATAACGCTGCAACGTCGTTATGTGTGCGAAATAGAAATCTGAAGTTGTATTTGGAGGTCTGTCGTTTATCCAGCTAGAAATGGCTAGTGGATGTGCTAGTTTGCAGTGCACTCCGCGGAGCCACATGTGGAAACAAAGTGCTGTGTTCCCGTTTCTCTGCACTAGCAATGTAAACAAACATGTCCACGCCATTTGTGAAGCGCGCAGAGAGCTAATGTTAACCCCAATTTTCCCTTAGGATGCCACTCAGAGATCTTTCGCAAGATCTATTGGCGGATTTCTATCAAAACAGGAAGCTCGCACAGGGTCCGAAAAGACTTGAGCACAGGGAGGAGGACCACTGAAGTCTAACCCCCCTCTGTCAAAAGCGTCAAAACTGGCCGCTGCGTGACGGGGCTGACAGGCAGAAGTGGGTTTACCTGCTTCCCTCGGTAGAAGAGGCGCTGCTGTTGGGGGCTCACATTGAAGATGTCCTGTATTTTCAGCCGTAAAGACTCAATTTTGGTCAGTCTAGAAAGATCCTCAACGGTTCGCGTCTCCTTCCCGTCTATCGTGCGAACCTGGATCCACATCGTTGCGCGGCGCCCCGGCTAGGCCTCGAATAAACAATGGGTAAAAAAAAAAAAACAAGTCTTTCTGGGTACAAACGTGTTTTTGGGGCTCAGATGAGACGGAAATAAACCATTTTTGGGGCTCCGTTGCGTTTTCCTCTGCAGAGGTAACGTCGGACTGGCTCTCAAGCAGGAGGTGTCTCACATGAGGTCGCGGCGCCAAGCAAATCTCGCGAAGTAACGTTAAGCGGAGATCTGGGCGCCTTTAAAGAAACAGCTCTCTATTTTCATATGAGCGAGATTTGAGCCCTAACAAGTAGCTACAGATTTATAACACAATGATGCCTCATAATGTTACATTTAAAGCCCTTTTTAAAAATAAAGAAAAAAGTAATTGTTTCTATATGTTATTTGGTACAATGATATCGGGACACCATCTTGCAGTGACACTTAATCCTTCTAAAGAGTGGCTTCTTTGTTTTGTGTTTCTCGTTCAGTCTCTAGACAGGGCAGAGCCGGGGCCCAGGAATGTATAGGGCCAGAAACAGAATGAGATTTGGGGCCCAACCTGTTCACCATAGCATCAGGAATCTATGGTGCTTTTTTAAAATTAGAATTTAGTAGTCTGTTTCATAATAAACCAATGAAATCACAAAACAAGCCAAATGTGTAAGATGGCTCTTTTATGGACATTAATTTATAAAAGTGTTACTACAAAAATTTTCATTAATTTATTTAGATTTTTAAAAAGACCCGGTGGGAT
>CAEGAD010027535.1:0-14330 GCA_903067055.1 Poeciliopsis paucimaculata
CTGTTTGGTGTGGCCTGGGTTCCCAAACAACCCGGCGGGAAAACCATGTCGGCGGTTAAAGCGTTGGGACCTCACCCGGGGTTCACTCAACCCACCCCCCCCCCCCCACTCTCCCGGCTGAGTGGGAGAGAAGCAACGCACCAAAAGCGACGTTTCACACACTCTCCAATCACGTTTAGTGTTTAATTCTGTTTCATTTCATTTGGTTTTATTTTACATAATTTTCCTTTTTATTGTTTCTTTTTTCATTTTCTTAATGCATCGTATTGACTTGTATTTTCTTCTACTGCTGGTTTTTGTTGTTGTTTGAAATGAGTAATTTAACAAACAAAAAAACAACAACAAAAAAAACCCCTTGTTAAGTGAATAAAAATCTTTTCATCTTTTTGATAAATAAATATAATTTTGATAGAACTTTTGTCCTTGTAGTTGGCCACACTTTACTTCAGTGCCTCCCACATCTTAATTGGGCTCCTTAATTACACCACCACATTGACAGAAGGGCGGATGTGATGATAGGTGTTCCTGTAAGGTGAGAAGATAGGGGAGCCGCAGACGTGTGCGCGCAGTCTCCCCGGGTGTTGGCCCCTGTGTCTCAGACGGGCTGATATCTATCTATCTCACTTGTTCATTAGCAGGGACCCTCGGACGGTTTAAATCCTCCGAGGCCTCTCACTTATCAGTTAGGGAAGAGCTTCGCCTGGCAGCGACCTTCAGGACCAGCTCCAGCACAGCGTGCGTAAAAAATAACGTAAGATAAATAAATAAAGTTTCAAACGGCCACAGCAGATGATGAGGATGCATCCCAGTTCAACGACCTCCACCCCGTTCTCTGTTAAGGACATTTTGAAGTTGGACTACCACCAGGACGAGTGTGAAAATGATCTGCAGATGATGGACCAAGTTGTTCCGATGCATCATCAACATCAGCTGATGTGCGCTGCCTCCAAAAGCGACGGGTTTTATGACGCTCAGTCTGAACGGTGCGTTTACGGGACGCAGGAGAAGATCGACGTTCACAGATCAGCTGCAGAGCAGGAGGTGAATGAACTAGGTGAGTTCATCAGGACTGTTACTAATAATAATGATTTTTTTTTTAAAAGTTCACTTATGATTTGTTTGGTTCCATATACCAGTATATCCAAACTGTTTCATATTTTCGTTATTTTAGTGCATTATTGTATTTAAAATATATATATGCATTTTCATTTTGTAAACAATAATATGTCAACAATGCCTTTTGCAATTTAATCCAAAAGTCTAAAGTAGGTTAGTCACCTACTTATCAGCCTGAACAACAAATCGTGGCCAAAAACAGGAATAAACAGATCTGTTCATGTTTCTTTTCATTCAAAAGTAAGAACTTAGGAACTAATTTCTTACTAAATTCAGACCAGACTAAATTCTGGTCTGAATTTAGTCTTTAAATTCAGACCAGAACTGTAGTTTTGAAATGTAATATATTCTTTTCTCGTTTAGCTTGGGGAAGTCCAGTTTTAAACATGCGACAATAGATGTGTGAACTTATTTAACAAACTGTTAAAATGTAATCGTTGAATCTTAAAATAAAGTTTTCTGTTGTGTTTTAGCAAACTGATCTGACTATAAATGACCGAACTTTAAGTTCATATTGACATTAACCACAACGAGCAATAAAAGTCCACTTAAATTGTATTAGTCGAAACAAAGCAGAAACAATAAAAAAAAATTAAAAAAAACAACATGCACAATCAACATGTCAATACAAACTAGACAATGGCTCAATTTAAAATTTCTGAATCAAGAATCATTTTTCTTTCTATATATTTAATACCACCAAACTCAGAACGAATAATACAAAATACAGTTTCACAACTGTATTCATTAGTGGCCACACAGTTTATGAATGCAGACTATCAACTTTGTTGGGTGGGCTCCTTCTTAGCGCAACAGTCCACCCTAACGACACCTTCAGGGTTTGATTCATGAAATTATCTATCTTATTCTCCAATGTTAAAAAGGAAAAGAATGTTTTGTGGTTGAGGCAGTAAACAGCACTGCAATAATTCAAGCTGCCATATCAGCTGTTTCCATACAGCTAAAACATACGACACACAGGCAACTGTGCTGCAGGTTTAAAAAGCCCAGGTTGTTGAAAGGTTTTACTGCAGCATTTGAAATACTTCTTAAGGTATTGGATTTGAGCCCTAGTCCTCAGGACCCACACTATTCTGCAGGTTTTATGTGATCAAAATTAGAAAGGATTCCTTAGATCTGGGATAGAGTCCACCAAATATGTATTGAAAGTGATGACGATGATGTTCCTATCAGAAAGATTCTGCTTGAGGTCCCATTCAAACTTTGTCTGCTTTATGTCCAAGACCTAAAATGCAGTGGAAACGATAATAAATTTAACACGGTGGCCGGTAAATTTTGATTTCTGACAACTAAACAAATAGAGTAGTTCTTCATCAATAACTGCCTCAAATATGAAACTTAGCATATAAATACAAAATACATGCAGAGCAGGAATTAAAGTTTGTGTCCAACTTTATAATCACAGTTCATGAATGCAGACTATCAACTTTGTTGGGTGGGCTCCTTCTTAGCACAACAGTCCACCCTAATGACACCTTCAGGGTTTGTTTCATGAAATTATGAAATATATATATTCAACTAAAGTTGGACACAAACTTTAATTTCTGCTCTGCATGTATATGTATTTATAAATAAATACATATACACGTATACATATAAATTATATACAATTTATATGCTTATCGATATATATATGTGTATATATTTCTGCCTTTTTTTCCTCGCTGCAGACAAGTGTGGCCCCGGCTCTTCGCCCGTCTGTGACAGTGACGCTAAAGGCAGCAGCAGGCTGCGCCGGAAGCCCCGGGTCCTCTTCTCTCAGTCCCAGGTGTCCCAGCTGGAGAGGCGCTTCAGGCAGCAGTGCTACCTGTCCGCCCCGGAGAGAGAGCACCTGGCCGAGACTCTCAAGCTCACCTCCACCCAGGTCAAAATCTGGTTTCAGAACCGGCGCTACAAGTGCAAGCGTCAGACGCAGGACAGGTCCCTGGAGCTGGCCGGGTTCCCACCGGCGCCGAGGCGGATCGCGGTGCCAGTGCTGGTGCGGGACGGGAAGCTGTGCGGCGCCGGTCCCTACCACCCGGGGCCTTACAACGTCACTCTGGGACACTGCAGCCCGGTGTTTGGCAGCGGGAACAGCGACCTGTACGGCTGCAGGTACCAGCTGTCGGATTCAGCTGACTCTGCTCCACCTGCTCCAGGCTTCTTCACGGGGTGTTAGAGGCTGGTGATACACACCTGTTCACTCTCTTCACTGTTTTCCGCAATGGTAGCTACCGCAAGTTCATGTATAATTATTTTATTTCAATTTGATTGCTTATGCTATCATTTAAATTGTATTTTTAATAAATGAAAAATAAAAATAGATTACGTTTGTTTATCTTGTCATTCCCTCCACCTCTATGGTGTGACAGTGCATGGATTTAATTTTGGTGTTAACTCTTTACGCATGCGTAGACCAAACGTACCTCTTGGGGTATCAGAAGGCGGGTTTTTTTGGGGGGGGGCGGGGTGGTTGACGAACTTCGCGAGTTTTATCAAAGGCAACCATCGAAGAGCTAATGGACGAAGACGAAGCGACATCCGACCTGACAGAGCTGCTTTATCAAACCGAGCTCATTATTGTCCCATTCACAAACCCACAGAGTGCGGAGTCGCTGATAAGGCCGGAGAGCCTGTCTTGTCTCGCGGCTCTGCTTGGTAAACAATGCCTCAGACTGAGTGGCTCTTAAACTTTTTCAAACTTTCAATAAGAGAGGTTGAGAATTGGATCCTGTCACTCAGTCGTGAGCTGGGGAGATATTGCACAGTAGTTATAGCCTGTTTTTTTTTCTTCTTTTTTTTCTTCTTCTTCTGTTCAGATTATTTGAACGGGTGGGGATAGTTTAAGTTTCTCAGTAAAAAAAAAAAAAAAAAAAAAAAAAGTGTGTTTTGATGTAACTGAATGGCTGAGACTTAAAGAAAGGTAGCACTTCCGCATAAGCTGAAGCTGCATCTCAGCTGCAGAGATAAGAGTGAAGCTGTAGACAGAGAGGAGACGGACTGATCATCAGATAATAATGTCTGCGTGGGTGGGGTGTGTGGGGGCTGTTTGGATGGATAGGTTTGGGGTGTGTGTGTGTGATAGCTCTCGTTTCGGCAAATGAGAGAAATTCTTAAAACAAATGTTGAAACAGTTATTTCCTGTAATTAGGTCAGAATGAAAGGCAAAGCAAGGAAATGAACAATAAATAAAACACTCAGCTGAAACAAAAGGGTTTTGTAGAATAGAATAGAACAGAATAGAATAGAATAGAATAATTCCTAATTATTTCTATTTCTCTTTATAGTCTTTCAGTGAGGAAATTCAGGCGTATCCGCAGCAAATTGGCAAACATTAAGGGATGGAGAATTATGCAAAAATAAAAAGGGTTAATGGAGAAGGTAGCTTGTAAAAAGTGTAGTGGATGGAGGTGAGTTTTTACTCACTTACTGTGAGCAACTAGTGAGGTAGTTTAGTTTCCACTGGGACATGTGGTCCACTGGTGACAGTACCAGTCGACACTCAGATATCCTGCCTAGATGGTGTGAGAGACACTGGAGGACTGAAAGAACAAGATATTCCGATGATCTTCACTTTAATATAAAATATTACCTTTAAAAAAATTTTTAGCTTAGACTGACAATGTTGTGTGTGAGTCTAAGGTAAGATTTTTTTATTTTTTATTTTTTGTCATTTGGGCACTGAACAAGTCTTACACAATATTTATGCAGTCAACTGGACATGGACACATTGCATTAGTGTGCAATGTGGTGGCAGGCATTAACAATGAATAGCAAACCCTGATTAAAGCAAGGCGTCATACTCATTGAAGTTGTGACTGTTTCATCAATTGACATGCTGCATTTCAAAGGTTGACATTTCAGTCAAGTAGAAGTTTTATGCCTTTAATTGTCATTGTTATGACCCACATAAAAAGAGATGGCATAACAGTATAACAAAAAATCACTCAATAAATAAATCAGCATTATTAAAAAGTCTAACCATGAAGCTAATGTGTGATCATATCAACTTGGAACAAACGAGGCCCGCTCTACTGTCCTGTTCTACTTTGAAAGTCTGACTGCAGTGGGTATTAAACATTTTTAGCAGCTGATACGTCATGAATTCCACACGATTACATTGTGGAAGGGACTGTGATTGTCCCTGTTGCTAAGGGCATATTTGGAATAGCTTAATAAAAAAAAAATACAGTCACAAACTGATCAGATTACAATTCGTCACAGCCGACGAACAAAACGGCTGAAACAGCCGGAAACCTCCCAACTTTTCAACTTTCCAAAGTTTGCAAATGTTGCAAACACTGCAAAGTTGGTATCTCTGAAACAACAACAATAAAAAGTTTTAGAAAAGCGTTATCTTTTATTGTAGTTAGAAAGCTGGATGTGTAAATACGGCCGAACGGCTTTTTAAGGCAAAAATGGAAGGGGCTTGATTACGTTGTGGAGATGAGGGTCCATTTAAGCAAGGGATGACGCGAGTTTAGACATCAGTGAAAGACCTATTATGATTTAGTGAACTAGAATTAAGTCATGCTGTTCCATGAATTCATGGTGTATTGCTGTGTTTTTATAACAGTGCTGGTCAGATAAGCTGTTGTCTATGATTGCATCTGAGATGATTTACAAATCAAATAACTGTGCTGCATTTAGAACATTAAACCAAATAAATGCTAGATTTCTTACGAGCTTAATGAGAAGTAACCAGCAGTTAATTTCTCTAACATGTCAATTTGAAGAAAAAAAAAAACATGTTGATCTATGGTGGCTCTTTAGACTACTGCTGGAGATTTGAGGCTCCCTCTAGTGGGAGAGTACCTTCTCTTCCATACGAGTTGAACTTTTAAGTCCATGCAGGCTTCAATGTGAAGCTGGGATTTATCCATATCTGGTTTAATGTTAAATCTCCAAATAAAAAAAAAAAAGAAAGAAAGAAAGAAAAAAATATTTTAAACATCCCAAAAATTATTAAGATTGAGCTTGGGCTTGTGTCCAATTCCATCCCTAATTTCTAACCCGAGGGTGTTAAATAGCCTGTAAATGCCATGGCTTTATTGTTTTTCAACAAATGCAGATGTATGTAGCCATCGGAATTAAATATTTGGTCAAATAACAGTACATTTAGTACATATGCATCACATCATCTCTAAATAGCTGAAAATGAATAAAGAATGGCATCTATGAAGAAAAAATTGTCCAAAACACCTTGTTCAAAACACGTGATAGGTTGAATAAATAGCCTTACCACTGTGTTCAAAATCAGTTCACTTAAACTGAACCAAATAATGGATAAGATTTTAAATAAAATTTGAAGAAAAGCTTGAATCTTACCTACATGGGTAAAAATCGTATTTGTGACCTGGGAGACTCTGAAGCAGAAACATAAACTTTCCACAACCTGTACCTCTTTAAAAGTTCTTGTGCTGAAGTTCAGAGCTTTAAATCGTCAGGTCTGATTATCTTTGTCAGGTTTTATCTTTGTCAGGTTTTAAGTCTCTTTGGTTGTTCCACGTACGTGGCTAAAAACCCAAGGGGCATTTTACTGAGTAGCCCCAAGCCTGTGGGACACTTTGCTGTTGCAGCTCTTTTTTGCTGACTGTGGAGGTTTTTATAATAGCAACTTAAAGCACTTTTATTTTCCCAGGCTTTAATGTTCTGATTTTATTGTGTTTCTTGTGTCTGTTTCATGCCTTGTACAGTTTAAGATTACTGTTTATCGTACTGTGTTTTGTGATTTTATGTCTGTGAAAAGCAGACATACGAAGACATACACTTACTTGCTTAACGTTGACCATGTACCACATACAGGCCTCTCATAAATCTGATGACACATCTGTTATGTCACAAAAATCATTTAAAGACACCGTTCTAATTTTGCTTGAAGTTGTGACACACATGACGAAAACTGTTGTCGATCCGACAACAGCACAGGAGTCTGACAAATGTACTGTTAAGTTACAACAATCTCTGCCTGTCATCACAGACAATGAAATAACAGGGGAAACGGCAGAAGACTGATGGCACAGCGACATGCAGCAGCTCAAAGAAAACATTGTCACCACATAGTTTAAACTGTGGAAGACAAATGCCTTCCTGGGCCAAAAGGTCGGAAGCTCTGCGATGTCACGTCTGATGTGCAACTATACAGTGACATATCTACGAGGTGAATGCTTAAAACACAATACCTGACAAGGAAAGGTTACTCGCTTAAAAAGACAGCAATCATGGGGATTGTTAGAGAATCACAGTAAGGATCGTCTTCCTCCCGTATTGTCACAGAATAAGGGCAGATTACTCCATCGGTGTGCTCGCTCAAAAGAGCTGTTTCAAATGTAATCCCCCTCTAGAATAACACATGCGCTGACTCTTACGGCTCGCTCTTGTTTGTCTTCAGACAAGCAAAGAAGGTGCAGAGAAAAACCAACCACGTTTGGGATGTTGTCCCGAAGTCACCTCCTGTTTAAATACATTTAAGCAAAATTTGTGCTTCTGCCAAAGTGAAGCACAAATGGTGGTATTTTTTTTCCAGAAAATACCACCCCAATATAAACCCGAGGGATTGTAGAAAACAAGCGATATGCTATCTAGACAACAGGATAAAGGATCTCTTTACCATTCAACATACCTGAGACAGCCGCAGACAAGGTCACGGTAAAGAGTATCACACAAAGGATCTTAACACTGTGTTGACAAGACAGTAGGTTAAAGAGGAAAATGCGAATCACCATAAGCAGCATTTAAATATGTGTGATTGCCAGTAACGTAAATTGTATGGGTTGCAGGACCTCGTCAGCTTCAGACTATGGCTGATGCGTGAACAGAGTCAGCAGGACGAGAAGGTGGCAACGGGGTCATGTTTATCATACCTGAAATCATGGATGGACTAATGAAGCATTAAATCCCAGAGCAACACGGACACCTCCAGTAAACATCTCAGTCGCCGCAGAGAGGTCACTCTGCACAGCAGAGAACAACAAATAAACATCTAGAAACAATGAGCGCATCCATTCAGGAGCCGGCCTAAATGTGTCCAACTCATTAGTGCTCATGGAGGCTTGACCACCCACTCTGACCCCCACCCTTCACACTCTGCCCGTATGCTGCAGACAGTGGTGTCTCCCTGAGGCCACTGGGCTCCTCGTGCTGAGCTGACGGGTTTGTGGGGATTAAGACGTAAATCCATTTAACTGCTGTGGCACCAAATACTTAGAGAGTATGTGTGTCTGGAGCAGAAGGTTTTATCTTTCATGTTTTCATCCCAGGAAAGCTACAAACTTGTCTTTTTTCTTTTTTTTTTTTAAAGTATGTAACTGTACAGCACCTCTCAAAAATATTCATACTCCTTGAGATTTTTTATTCATTCCTACAACACAAGCAAAAACATATCAATGTTTTACTGACAGACCAATACAAAAACAGCTTGTGTTATGTAATCTCTTGTAATTTAACCTCAATGTAAATTCAACTGTGGTCAGATGGTTGTTAGGGAACGTCAGTGAAGAAACAGCATCATGAGGACTGGCCTCTGGTTATTATGAAAGAGATGCAGGAGGAAAACAGTTGATGGTTTGTCACAAGCAGGGCACAAAAAGCAGGTAGAGGAAGGAGCTCTGGCTGGACTTTACTTTTCATCAAACATACAAAACGCCATGAGTGGCGGAAAACTAACACTGCACATCGCCACGCAATGTTCACTGTGAACCTGGGGCTGGCGGCATCATGCTGAGGAAAGGCTTTTCTCCAGCAGGAACAGGGAAAACTGGATAGAGTTCATGGGAAGGCAGATGTTGTTAAATGTATGAAAGCCCCTTGATAAAAATTAAAAAAATGATGTTGCAGCACAAAAGCCTAAACGTGAGAATCAGCGGACCAGAAAACAATGTTCACAGATGCTCTCCATGCAAATTGACTGAGCTCGAGCTACATTGAAAAGAAGACTGGACAAAATTTGGGTTTCTAAAGCTGGTAGAGACAAGTTCTATAGAGTGTTGGTTTAATGGGCATGCCACACTTTCCAGATTTTTACTTGTAAAATATTTTTGATAGGAATAGATCCAACTGCCTCCCAATTACACACAGCATGGGTTAGTATATCACAGAAAATCTTAATAAAATACGTAAAATTTTGTGGTTAAGTTTCAGTAGATTTATACATGCAGGGAATACATAAAATACATTTATATATTTATACAGGGTAAAAATATTTTCTTTAACTACAGATTGTAAATAAAAGCAGTTTACTTAACCTGTTAAATATGCACTATGCCTCATCTTGTTAATAATGTTTTAGGAAACCAGATCCAAGAAATGGTGTTACATTTTTTTTTCTTGCAAGCATCTTACAAGAAAAGCACAGACAATCTTCACAAATACAGTATTTTCAGTGTTTTACTTCCTATTTATTTATTTTTTATTTTTAGATGTAGTTCAGAGTAAATAATAGAAAGATATTATTTTAAAAGTGTGTGTGCGTGTGTGTACATTCATGCATATATCCAATATTTCCAAGCTGAAAGTTTCCAATAAATGTATTTGTTTTGTTTATCTGATTTTGTCTCTTTAAAAATGTAAAAACGCTACAACAAGAAACTTACTGGATAATATTCTTGTTAATTCATTTTCCCCAAAATCAAGTGTGTGGTGTGTTCGTGTGCTGTTGGAGATCTGTCCGATGATTGTTTTTTCTTCTATCTTTATAAAGTTGTGCAAAGTAAACACTCCAAAAAGCCAACAAAATACAAAAAAAGAGAGAAATGTTTCTACTTTCGGTGTTTCACACTAGGAATTAATACTAAATCATCAAAACATTAGAACTAAACAATTACAACACTGATTTTGAGGAATGACAATGGTTTTAATCTCTGAAATTTCAGTAAGGTTTTTCCACAGAAGCCAACAAAATGATTCTCAGCTTGACCCAACCCTCTTTCACTTCGGTCTGGCTGAGCCCGCCTCTTCCCTGCATATAAATTCAAACCTCCTGAGAGTGTGAGAACACACACGCTGCTTTAGCAAAGCCTCGGTCTTCTGGTACCGACAGGTCTCCGGTTTCTGGGATCACTGGATGGAAATGTCTGGTACAATCAAACCTGTAACATCTTTCCTCATTGAGGACATCCTGTCCAGTAAGGACTGCAAGAGAGTGGACGGCAAATGCAGCACGCTAAGGAGGGAAAAATGTTCCGACTGGAGAGAGGAGTCTGAAAAGTTGTCAACACACCTTTATCCTGAGGAATCCACCTTTGGAATGCACACAGGTGAGCACCGGCATGCTTGAAATAACTGGAAGGTTAAGGATTGGGAATCTGTCAACGGTTTTTGCATGGGATGTTGACGAGCTTATTCAACATTTTTTTGGGATTTAGCGGATATTGAGCAATATTGAGTTAAAAATATAGATCGCTTCAATTTGTGCAGTCTGCACAAACTTACTAGAAAACTAAACAGCAGATCTATTTATATGTCTGGTCTGTCCTCCACAGAGTCTCCGGACACGTCCCATCCCAGCTCCTCAGCGTCCAGCTTCTCCTCCGCAGGAAAACAGAAGCGGTCCAGAGCAGCCTTCACCCACCTTCAAGTGCTTGAACTGGAGAAAAAATTCAGTCACCAGAAATACCTATCAGCCCCAGAGAGGGCCCACCTGGCTAGCACCTTAAGACTGACCGAGACCCAGGTCAAGATCTGGTTTCAGAATAGACGGTACAAAACGAAGCGAAAGCAGCAGTCTGCAGAGCTCTGCAAGGAAGCGTACAAAGCAGACGGACTGGGCTTGAGAGAGGATTTGGTCAGAGCATCACTATTAACCTCTTTCTGCAAAGCCTACCAGTACGGACCCTACCTGTGGGACTACAGTGGAGCCTGGGGGCCAATGTTGTGGTAGAAAAGTCACGACAGATGACAATTAGCCAATGCTAAGGGACTCGAAGTTTCTTCTCTTTTAAGTAATACACTCTGAACTGCCTGGATGCTTCTCTTTACAGATAATAATGTTCTCCAAAGAATCAAGCTGTGTGTTGCATGGATAGTGACCTGAATCAAACTGTTTGGCATTGGTGATTATTTCATTAATAAATTATTTTTTGCTGAAGCTAATTTTTCTTGAAAACTTTGTAAAAAAAAAAAATAATAATAATGATAATTCACAGCAAGAACTTTGTATAATGCACAAAAATTTTAGATATCATATTCTATTCTGTTTTCTAAAACACTTGTATCATCTATCCATCCATCCATCCATCCATCCATCCATCCATCCATCTATCCATCCATCTATCCATCCATCTATCAATCCATCCATCCATCCATCCATCCATCCATCCATCCATCCATCCATCCATCCATCCATCCATCCATCCATCCATCCATCGGCAGGTGCTGGTGTCTATCTCCAGCTAACGTTCAGGGCGAGAGGCAGGCTTCACCCTGGACAGGTCAGCCAGTCTGGCTCAGGGTAACACTTGTATTAGATACTTAATAATAATTAAGCTGCAAATTGTGAATTTCTCTCAAAGGAGCCGGTGAAAACACTGCAGTTTGCAAAAAAATAACTTTTGTGTAACAACTCCTGGGGTATTTTTGCTGGAGTCATTTAAATCATCTGCATGAAGTTAAACTTTGTGCAGTGTGAGATGTTGAAATTGAGGAACGAGAGCTGATTCTGTTGGAGAACCTTGATCCGATTACCTGAAGATAAACAGCATCTCAGTTTCCTGCAGACGACATCGTGGCAGTTGGGAAAAACCATCGGAAAATAAACAGAAATGTGCACAAGATTGCCGAGGCAGTCGGAAGAGTCATCAACACGACTTCTAGAAAGTGCAACAAAAACATGAATCGACACAAAACACGCGGTGATCTGAAGTATGAAGATTAGGCTCAGAAATGAAGGTTGGGTCCAGTTTAAACTGATGCCACGCCCTGTTTGTCACACACACTCAGGTGAAAATGTCCTTCTGTAGCTTGAAGCATGTCAAGCATTTTGTGTGTCAGCACTCCGATGGCCATGGTATTCTGCAAAAGATAGGAAAGTGCACAGATAAAATAGTAACAGAACCTGTTTTTTTCTTTAGGATGGGACCTGTCTTGTGACATGAAGAGAGTGAAAAAAGTTCATTGCTTGTGTTTGCCTTTTCTTAGATTGCACATCTACTGTTTGGTTTTGGGGGGAAAATGCTCTTCATGGGGATAATACAATTTCCTTGACTCCTGTCTTAATTTACTTTGAACATTTATAAATATAAATATATATATTTTATGGAGGACCAAAACTGGAATAATTAGAGATAAAACCAGAAATCTAAATACTTTTTGTTTTTTCTTATTCTTACACATGCATTTCAAGGAAAAACAAGCAATGTAAATTTCTGCTTTTACTTTTAATTGTGCCAGTTTTGGTCCTCCATATTCTTCCCACTCTTCCACAAACTCCAGAATGACGGATATTGCACCATATTTTCAATCTGCTCATAAATCGTCCCACCAATGAACTATAGGAATCTCCAGAACTCCTCCAGAGTTATCATGGGCCTCCAGATTTATATTAGGATAGATTTCTCCTGATATCCTGCATCTGAAGGGAGACTCTGCCTTGCTGAAATCTTTTCAACAACATATTATATATTTTTGAATCACACAAAATCACAATAAGTTACTTGTTACTTTAAATTACACACTTTGGTTACTAATTAGATGCCCTCTACACAAGATGCCCGTGTAAATCTATCTGAAAAATTAAGATAGATTTACATGTAAATTTTTTAACTTAAAATTTATGCAATATGTTCAGTAGATGCCTTATGTAAAATTAACAGGGAAATACAATGATTTCTGTTTGCAAAAAAAAATCAAGGGATTTAAATACCTTTGCTAAAGTAAAGTTTATGTCATGGTAGAGTGTTTTTCAGAAGGTGTGTGCAGCATGTATGTAGCATTAAAACTGAGGAAGATGGGAAAAGGCTTATTGTAGTCTCAGTTAGTAACATCATCAAAACAAGCCATCTGGAAAGAGTTGCTTTAAAATGGAGTGACTGATGTTTCAGCCACTCTGAGAAGTTGGGTTATCATTGTTTGAGTAAAATGCTTTAAAGAAAGACTGGTGCTGTCTTGATTCAACAAAGAAAGCATCAAAATATAACAAGAAACAGAAAAGAAAAGAAATAACCATCAAAACTATGCCGCAGAGAGCAAGAGATTGGATCCAAACCTTTCACAACCTTTTGCTTGACAAATATGCAAACACAGGATATCTCTAAAGTCTTTAACATCTCAACAACAGCAGCAGTTTTATCAAATATGAGGATGTGTATCATTTTTATCTTTTACTGCTACTTGCAACCTATAAAGAAATCCACTTGTTTACTTAAAACACTGATTAGTTATTTGTGGAAAAAAAAACATGTGAAAATCTGTAGCTTTTGGAAATTAACTTATAGTGGGATACAGTGGTGACTTAGTTCTGCTGTTAAAACTGGTGAAAAGATGGCAGCATTGTGCAAGATTGTTAAGCTTTAAATATTTAGGAAGGGCAAGTTGGCAGTAACATTAGTGTGAGCATAGGATAGACAGAACTGATAAAGAGACAGCCCTCATTGTCACAAGTCTGACTTTAGTCTCTAACTCAAGAGTATTTGCTTTCGAACTAAATGTATGAGGTTCATATGTGGTTTGGCTCAGTATGCAGGAATAACATACAATATAATAACATTTATACAGAGGACGTACATCTATGAAGTTATGAAACCCTCAGGACATTAAGAAAACTGAGACATCCTGCTGAAATTAACATGACTTCTAAAATATTTAGTCATTCTCTCAAACTGAAGTGAGCTGGTGTCAAGAGGGGCTGTAGCTGAGCTCTTCCCTAACCCTAAGCCCTCAGAGCAAACAGGTAATTTGACATGAAGAGGGCAGATTGCATCTGTTTTGACGACACTGAAAATTCGACTGCATCTCGGTGTCTCTCAGACTGTATAGGAGCAGGCTCATCAGATAAAGGAGCTCAAGAAAGGTTGAAGTTGGAGGTGAGTAGCACGGCTATTACTGCACTCACTGTTTTGTAATACCTGCATTTCTGTGGGCTCAAAGGGAGACGGTATATTGAATCTCAAACAGAGCATACTTGCAAAAATACCAGGCTGTCTTTATCGTTCATTTTCAATCTTCTCGGGGGAGTGACTCTGAAGCTCTCTGTGGGCCATCAGAGAGGATTTACAGGATTT
>CAEGAD010027538.1:0-45450 GCA_903067055.1 Poeciliopsis paucimaculata
TGTTCCTGGGCGGCCAGGATGAGGGCCTCTGTGCTGTCCTTGAGTCCAGCTTTTTCCAGCCATTGGTAGGATTTACTGATATCAGCCACTTCGGTTATTTGCTGGTGGAACGTCCCATGATGCTTGTCCCAGGACAAGCATCATGGGAGGCTTGTCCTCCCATGATGGTACCTCCGGCACCTCAACTTCTGTTCCCCATTGTCTGAGACATTCACTGAACAAGATCCGTGCGATAAACAGCTATGCCTTGCCAGTAATCAGATATATATATATATAGAAAGAAAAGTAGCTATTTACATCTATGTTTATTTTACAATTAACACACTACTTTGTGTTGAAGTAAAAACTTGAATACATTAAAGTTTGTAAGGTGTGAAAAAGTATTTGCTACAAAATGCTTTACATCTTGATGTGGATTTGATACCATATATATTAAAAAATAATAACTGAGCAAGGAAAATACCTGCTGCAGGTGTCAAAATGAAAACCTTGTTGTTTGCTGATGCATACAGACAATAAAAGGGGCTTAAATTGAACATGAGTGCACATGTTTTGACCAGAGAGGGTGGGATGTAATGTTTGGGCAGATGCACAAAGCTGTTAGAGTTTCAAAACTGGATTTCTTAACAGCACATAGACCTGACTTGTCTGGTTCTGTTTCGCCTCAATGATGAAATGCAGCTCGGTCCAATACTTCATAGCTTCTTTTTGCACTATCACACCTCAAACAGCTTCCAGTCATGCTGCGACACTGGACAGGATAAAGCGACAATAGGAAACTAAATCACCAAAAAATGTTTCTCAAATGAACACTTTACACATTCATCTGGTATTTGTCGTTGAGGCAAACTGTTCCATATTTGGACATGGATTAAATACCATCCTTCCACCGTTCTCTGCTTGATCCGATTAACTTTCTCATTCACAGCTGCATGTCAAAGTGACTAGTTTTCTTATGCCTCTTAGACTAAATGTAGCTATCAGGTATAGCTATCAATTCATTGAACACACAAATTCAATAATCAACAACAAAAAAGGTCAAAAACAAAACAAAATTGTTTTTGAGTGGCTGACCGCTAGCTACTGACGATGCTAAGGTTAGCATGTGTGTTTTTATTGAGCTGCATTTGAGCTGCATTTGATCATTTATAGTTCAAAATTAATACTAACTCTATCAAACCTTGGATGGTTCCTTATGGGACAGAGATTCTTTAAAACAAAGATTGACATTTTTTACAGACTTCTTACTTGGGAAAACACAAAAAAGAAATAGAATGTAAGAACTAATCAACACTTAAATATTTATTTAAAGAAATACACACACATTCACACAGCTACACAATAACTGACTAATCATTTTTACATTTTTCTGTCTCTCTGCTCCATTTAAATCATATGTGCAAACAAGTAAGGAAAAAGTTTTTTTTTCCTCCTAGTTATCTGTGTTTGTTCAGACCAGGACCTTTCAAGACACAAAAAGTGTTCATAAAAGACACATCATACTGTCTAAGTTAAACTTCACCCACTTTGAGAATAAGCTAATGGTACAAATTCAATTGTTGTCTGTATTCACAACAGAATAAAAGCTGACATCAGCCATGAGGCTCTCCATTACTGAATGTTGTTGAAAACCCCATGGGCGCATCGGCCACAGCTTGTACGCTGACGGCAGACACATGTTCATGCCCATGTTCCTGCCAACAACAGTGAGGAACGGACTGAGACGGAGATGGTCCAAACCGGACACTAGCTTCGTTTCCATCAGGCACAAAATTGTGCAAATTAAAATCACAAAAATAAAACAGTTTAATGGAAAGATCAATTTAGAAAAGAAAAAAATATATGTATAGATATTTTTTTCATAAATAGTTTTTGTACTAGAATGTTACTGCTGTCAAAGACGACAAAGAAGACAAGTCATAAAGCATCACACAGTTCATAAAAAGTTGTGGCTTTCCAACATGTTGAATCCATTGCTCTTCTGTAGCCTCTCCCAGGTATAAGGGGCTTGTCACTCCAATGCCTCAATGAGACGCTGATGTCTCCTCTGATGACTGATAGCTGATGAGCGCTGAAATATTAATATAGTTAAATACAACTGTCTGATTGAATTTTGACTCATCTGCCATCATTTTTAATGACATGAATAAACTTATTCACATGTGATTTTTATTTAATTTCTTATTTTATGGGAACACTGCAAATGCAAAATTGTTATTTTTTCAGGGTAGTAATCTAGACAAAGACTTGTGCACATTTGTAATGGATACGCAGCTGGTAACCAGACAGACAGTCATACTTTACAATGGAGAAAATGTCTTATGAGGTACTATTACAAACCAATGCATCTCAGTGCAGACTTGGTTTCTCCATGGTGAATATTTATTGTCCTACACACTTTATACATACAATACCAGAGAAACGAAAGTAGCAACACAACAATACACTGCAGTTTCACTGAGCCTCACCCATGGCTAACTGAAAGCCCAACACAAAAACAGCTTATAATTCAACGTAGTCATCCTTTTATTAGAGTTGCTTCTTTTTTTGTTGCAATGTTAATGATAGACGTCGATACTCTGCATCCAAAAATAGAGCTTTCTTAGAGGAGCTCTAGTTTTTACCAACTGTATTTGTCTTGCAAAAAAAAGAAAAGCAGCAGAGCATAAAATGTGCTAATAAAAAGATGATTCACACCTTTTCTTCATGAGCCGCTCTGCTTCACTGAATGGGAATGCTTTCCTGTGTTTTCATGTGAGAGTAAATCCATCTGTCATTCTTACTCAGCTTACAGGCCCACGAAGGCCGTTCTGTTGTTGACTTTGTTTTCACATTTTTGTGAATGAGTCAGCTGTGTAATGGGAGAGGGAGGGCGAGGCCGGGCAGCTTTCTGCCCCACCTCAGCGCTCTCTCAACAGTCAAAGCGGATCCCACGGTTCCGTGGCCTTCCGTGGTCGTGTCACTCCTGCAAGCCTGAACAGAGCGGGACAACCAGGCTTGTGTAAACACAAAGTACCACCATGTTGGGCAACTGAACCTGGTGCACATTTTGTTTCCCACATAGATCACTCATTGCTGATAAAACACATTACTGAGTAAATAACTGTCATTTTGACATCCGTGTGTGTGTCACTTCTCCTCCTGGAAGGAAAGCAAACCAAAAAAACTGTGAATTTTTACAAAAGGTTTTAATTATTGTTGTTACTGTTTCAGTGGTAAAATATAATACCAGACAAATGGAAGTTCTGACAATGAACAACTCACTAATTTTGCAGGTTTCAATCCTTTCTATGTGAATTGTGACAATAACTTGAAATAAAATTTACCAAACAGAAAATAAGCGTCAGGTAACAAGTTTACATAAACCAGCAACTTGCTTGATTAACAACTATCCTTTTGTGTCTTAAGCTACATTAGTCATAGCAGTAAAATGAAACCATCATTATTCCTTCTCCTAACAGGTTTTGACGAACTTTGCAGTCTCATAAAATCTTTACTACTTCTTCCAAACGCAAGGCAAGAAATAAATTAATTGTATTTGGGTTTTTTTGTTTGTTGTAACGATGTTTCATGGCAACAAATCTAAGGCAGAAAAGCTTGTATAATTCACTTTAAATCACGCCATATTTGTAAAGACAATAAGCTTATGGGTTCAGCGAAAGAGTTTCATGTAACGGCTGTGTCTAGGAGAAAGCTTCCCAAAATCTCTGCGAATGCCACACTGCTATTGGCGGAGGCGGTTTGATTGTTGACATCATCGGATATAATCAGAGGAAGTCTCAGTGCACAGATATATGAGATTCTGCAACTAGTGGAAGACCCATTTCCCCTCTCTTTGGGTCTGAAAGCTGTCATTTGAGATGTCGTGTCTCGCCCCTACCAACAGGACTTTGGATGGACCTGCCTGCTCTTGTAGCCTGGAACTGCTGTTCAATCTAATGCTGGTTAGGTACCTTCGCTAGTATCGCTTTTTCCTTCAGGACTCCATTAATCCTTCATGGCATAGATTCAACAAGGTGTCAGAAACTTTCCACATTGGCTTCATAGCATCACGCTGTTCTTGTAGATTCACACATTCCATGAAATCTCAAAGACGCTTCAGTGTGAAGAGCATTTTGATATGATTCAAGCTCTGTGAGATGGCAAACGATGGTTACCATCTGCCGAAGTAACCATCGGCAGATGGGTCATAAAGGGATGGACATGTTTAGCAACAATATTCCGGTAGGCAGTAGGTTTTAATTGATGCCTAAAAGTTGCTACATAACTCAAAGTGGGCCAAAAACATGTCATTCCACACCAGTTTACCACCAGCAGCAGCCTGAGCCAGTTATACAAAACAGGATGGATCCATGCTTTGATGTTCTTTGGACCAGAATCTGTGCTTAACGTCTAAATGTTGCAGCTGAGAATGAGACCAGTTAATGTTTTCCACTTGTTTCGCAGCGCCTGTTTGAATTGTAGTCTTAGTGTCCTTGCATTCGCTGACGAGAGTGGCATCTGTTGTGGTCTTCTGCTGCAGCCCATCTGTGTCGAGGTTTGATGGTGTTCTCCACACTTTGGTTGTAGTAAATGTTTGTTTTTTTGACCTAAGGTTACCTTTCTGTCATCTCAAACATGTCTACCCATTCTCATATGACCTCTACAGCTCATTTAAAAAAATTGACTGGTCAGAGTTATGGAAGACAGCCTTAATTTTAACACTACTTAACAGTGGGTATTATGAATTTTTCAGGCATATAGTGCCGTTTTTAGCACAATCGAGTAACTGTGTTATCTTCAGTGGTCATAAAAATGCTGTAGAGATTTGACTTTGAATCATATCCATATCTGACACTTTGAAATTTGCCTTTGTCTCTTTAAGAACCCCCTACTAACTGCGTGTGCTGGAAACAACTATACCAGTAATAAAATGTCTTAAACGTTTCTCTTTCTGACTTTATTGCTCACTATCTGGAGGCGTGGCTAACACAGTTGCAATTGACATTGTTCACTTCTTCCGCTGCAATTGCCAAACTACAGCCATGGGTAGATTGCAAATCTAAAACATTACAGAATGTTGACACAACTCCTTCTGTTCGCTGAATGAAATTCAACTTGAGAAATTGAGCTCCATGGGAGACGGAGCAGTGAGGGGAGATGAGAATCAAGCAGAAATGCCGAACTGCCAACAAAGCCAAATGTGTTGTGCAGGTAGTATTAAAAGAACTGGAAAAACATTTCAGCCATGTCTCTAAAACAGTGAACAAGTGCTGAGGAAATGTAGATTCAAATTGTCAATGAGTTTAAAACCAGCAGCTTTTACTGCACTCGTAAGTAGCGATCCAAACCCCAGTGAGAACGGCCTTCATTTGGATCCGGGCCAGATTATCTCAAAGCCCCTGAGAAACACAGATGACCACAGTTCTCTGCTTTCTGCCAGAGGAAAACAAATAAAAAGGAACATTCAAACCCAGAATGAAATGAGGACTTTTATGACTGGAGCTTTTCATCAAACTCCCTCCAACATCCTCTTCTCCGTTATTTGTCTTTGTTATTTTCAGTGAGTATTTTTCCCAGGCCTGGCTGGGAACGGTGGGAGTCCAAAACCTGACTGTGGTTACTCAGCGGCTCAGTGTTTGTCTCCAGGATGCTTGCTGGGTTTCCAGGGTAGTGGGAGTAACTTGTCTGCACCGGGGGGTGACCCTGACTTTCTCTGTGACGGTTCCCTGAGCAGCTGATAGGCTGCGAAAGGGGGAGGCAGTGGATCCTTGAAACTGAAAGGTTATGGGAAGGGAAGGTTTAGGGGGTTCAAATGAGTGGTTCCGGACAGAATTACTCCAAAAAGGTTCTGCTCGCTATTGTGGACGGTTTGTTTTTAGCTCATGTTGTGTCTCTTGGTTTTCATAGCAAATGTCCATTTATCTCACCATGTTACCAAAGAGTTTGAGAAATGTTTTCAATCTGGCATTTTTCACTGTGCAATAAGTTAGTCAACTGCCCCTTTGAATTTCCTTTAAAGGGGCAGTATGTATTTTTGAGTTTTACATTATGTTATAGCGTCATGTAGCCGCTAAAAAAAACATACTGGCAGTGTTTACCACCAGCATAGCATCACACTGCTCTTGCAGATTCTGCCTAAATTCTTTCATGCATGTGTGAGAAACACTTTAATCTCCATGGCAACCATTGAGCTGTACAAAACACCTGACAAAACCCCTGGATGGACCTACCTCAGCCTTCAAGCTTCAAGATTTCACCTCATGGAGCAACCCTTCTCCACTCAGCTCCTTCAAACTAGCCAGCAGCAATTAGCAAACATCTAATGGAACTCGTCACCTGCTGAGCTCATCATAAGAGCTACTTCTCAGAGCAACACTGGTATAAACGTTGTTAAATAGTTAATAGAGGAGTCATGTTGTGATGACTTCCTGAAGGCAGAGTTTCAGAAAGAGCAGAAGCTTCTTAAAGAGACAGAGACCCAATTTCAATTTCTTTCAAGCTTTGTTTGACGTATACAGCGTTTTAACAGAGTGTCTTGAATGTGCTGTAAAATTATACTATGTGCCTGGAAAAAACACCCTTTAAGGTATGTGTGGTGTTTGAACTATTAAAACAGGAGGCTACATGCAATTTTAGAGGGAATCTCAACATGTCATAGATTTTTTTTTTTTCACAACTAAAAGCTACTCTGTGTTTGTCTGTCAAATAAACTTCCAACAAGACAATGAGTACTGCATACAGTGGAAGGGTTGGTCTGCCTGGAGCAACATTTGAGAAACTGTTTGATTGTAGTACAAGAGTCTAATAAGTAGCTTCAGATCTAGAAGGGAATATTTAATTCTGAAGAGACAGAACCACAAAAAACTTAGGACCACATCAAATGCATTCAGGTATGTAAGATCTGAGGAACAGTCAATAACCTGAGGGCTGAACCACCCACCTGGGGGAAACGGCCAAACTGGGTCACCAGGAAGGATTTTTTTTTTGGAACCCCGTCAAATTTTAGGCGTTAAACCAGATGGGATTAGGAAGAGGAATCTTGTGAAGGTCAGCCCCTCTTCCAGCGTCCATCCCTCTGTGAGAACCTTGCTGCATGTTGTGGGAGTGCCGCATTCCTCCCAACCTGACTCACCACGCTGCACACCGCGGCGGCTTCTGCCAAGATCTGTTAGCCAAAGGACTCTAGCATGCTCCCACTCCCTGTCATCTGAGGACAAGCAGTCCCAGCCGGAACAAGATCTGGACTTGAAGGGGGAAAAAAAGTGTCGGCGTAGTGACTACAAAGGGGAGGAGAACATGCAGTCTGGATCAATAATTTGCTCCAGGAAGGGTGAACTGTGATCAGGTTTCTGTGTTCTCCATGTGATAGTATTTGTCAGTTCTGCCAAAAAAGTGGAACAGGTTTTCTTTTGATGGCATTGTGAAATGGAACACGATGTATTATTGCCTGCAGCTACAGTAATTCCTTCTCTGTACAGTTCCAGGCTTTTGCTAAATAGAATTACTTTCACAATAAGCAGTTGTTGTTGCCTTGTCAAGAGCTTGCAAGTAGCAACAGCGACAATGATGATGACGGCAGTGATGAAAAGGCTGGGTGGGTAGACCAACGGCACGATGAGCAAGATGAGAAATGCGATTAGCCGGGCTCAAATGTCATTAAATCTCTCCACCTTTTGCACAGTTTTTTTGTTTTTTTGTTTTTTTGTTTTTTTTTTTGTTTTCTCTTCGTCCAGCTCTTCCTGTGTGTCATAACAAATATTTGTCATAACCTCTCCGCCCACGTGCATTCCCACTCGCCCCTCCCTCCCAGCCTGGCTGGTTTCCCGTAAAGACGCTGCCTCTCGCACTTCCTCATTCCTGAAAACCCAATAAAGAGCAGTGGTGTGGCAATGCTCAAGCTTCTGCTTGCAACGGCCGCCTGCAGGGGCAATGATCTCTAACGTCTAGAGATGAGCTACTTGGGAAAGACGGATGACGGGCCAGAGGCTTTTTCAAGTTGCTGTTGTCGATTGTCGAGCTAAATCATGATTTACGGCCGACAACAGCAGAAGAAAAGATACAGGTGCAATAAACAGGTTTCACATGAGCAAGTGCGTTATAATCCCCTTTATGAATCACGTAGAACAACACAGGCAGGTGCAATCTTGTTGCAGAGTAACATATAACATATAGGAACATAACTATCACTTTCTTTTCCATGGAATCCCACAATCCCATTTGGATGGTATTCCCACGATTCTCCATTTCAACAGTTCCAGCATTTCTAAGGAATGCATAAGGTGGAAATTGGCATTTGTTCAATTCAGTTGCTCTATATAGTTCCAACTAAAACAAATATCTTGTTTAAGCACATTCAAACTCACGTTTGCATTTCTACCTATATTAAGACTTTGCATTGACCTCCATCCATTTTAGTAACTGCATTTATGCCTAAAACAGACATTTAACCTAAACATTACTAGTCTAGTCCTAAGCATAACATTAACTAAGACTGAATTCACACCTTAGCTCTAAACTTGACCAGCCTTTGGTTTCCATAAGGCCCATCGGTCTTCAGAAGATTAATAAATATGCCAGAAATATAGTCCTAAATAGAAAAGCTGCAGAAGTACACACACTCGTACACATTTCTCTATTTTTGCAGGGACTTTCAATTGACTTCAATTCATTAAATTATCCCTAACCCTAACCTTGACCTCACTTCACACCTTGGTCCTAAAACAGCACGTCGTTGTGGATTCTTTGGTCTCCATGTGTTAGGAAAATGGTCTTGTAATGTATCAAATATCACTGATCACACACACACACACACACACACGCCCACGCCCACACACCGTGGGTATAAAAAGTTAAACACTTTAGTAGAAACGTCAGTTTTTTGACATAAAATACAATGATTGCTTAGATCTTTTATGTGACCTATCTACTTTACATTCATTAGAAAACAAAACATTTACAAAAATAAATGGAAAGCAGCCGTGGCATTCTGTTTACATTAATGTGCACACTCTTAAACTAATAAGTTACTGCACTGAAGCACCTTTTGGGTTTTTTCCAGCATTGAGTGTTGTTGAGGAGACTCACACCTGCCTTCAGTTCAGCTGCCCAACAGGGACTTTCCTGAATATCTGCTCATTTGCCACAACTGTAAAATTAAAAGTAGTCGCAAAAAATCTTATCTCTTTTATTACAAAAAACGCAAAAAAAAAAAAAAAAAATCTATTGTAAAAACTAAATACTCAAAATGCAAAACATTTGGTTATTAAAAGTTTAATAGCTTTTATTGTTGCTTAAATTTTCCATTTTAAGATTACTTCAATTTCCTTCATTTTCTGATCAGGGCTAATGTCCTTTTAATTTGTTTTAAGGATATTTCACCATCAGTCTGGTGAAATAAATATGTGCCATTCTTGAATTGTGCAGAAGGTCCACATTAAATCATTCCAAGAGCCGCATATTGTCCCAGGGCCCGCACTTTGGACACCCCTGGGTTAATTAGTTTCTCTAATTCGTCTAGGATGTCCAGCTGGAAAAATGTCCATATTTGGGCATAAGGAAGTTGCAAATCAATTTCAACTATATATGGGTGAATTCAAGTTCTATGAATAACAGTAATTGAAGAAGATAACTTCAAACTCTGCAAAATATATCTGGTGGCACTCCTACATTTATTTATTCATGGATGGATATATGGATGGATGGATGTTTAAATCAAACTGAGCTTATGTGATGTGGTTTTTGTGTTTTTACCCTTTTAAACCTGAGTTCCTGTTTTCATCTAAATGAAAGGGAAATTGATGACCTTTTAGCAGTTGTAACAGTTTCAGAAAGAACCCTCATTTCCGGCCTTTTTTTTATAGGACTCATTTCCACAGAACTGGCCTCACTTTTCTTAGACTACAGGAAGTGACATGGCTACTCCAGGAAGCAGCAACAAAAAAAGAGGCTGCTTATGCAAATCTTTGTAGATATTCTGCTAATGTCAAAAAGACACAAATTGCAGAGTTCCTACTAAATGAAAATGTAATTAAAATCCCATGTAAATAAGTTAGGACACTTGATAAATTGCTATAAATCAGAGCAGCGTTGGATGTAAACAGATGCATAGGACGTATAATTCATGCATGCTGCTGGCGCTCATCTATCAGTCGTCAGAGAGCGACAAGCCTTTTATGTACTTATTGCAGAGTGAGTACGTGTGAGACGTTTTAAGAAACTGTAGTCAGCGATTTTACAGAAGAGCTACACATTCAACATGTTCAATTAAAACATCAAATCTTCAAAAAAGTCTCCTAAAGACAAACCACTGTCCTCCTACTGTCCAGCTGTCCAGCTGTTGATCATGTGACTTATGATGTGAAGTAAGTGTTTCCATTGCTGTTTTGCAAAATAAATCTCAATACAGCAGAAAAACCACCTTATCCTTTTTATAGAAAAACATGAGTATTTGTTTTTTTGTGTGTTTTTTTTTTTTTTTTCTGAAATTGCCGCATTTCCATGAAGCAAATTTATTTCAGTTTGTGCAGTTTGGAATATTAGAAGTCTGGTAAGTTTCCTAAATGTACAGTAACACATCCTTTTAAAAACCGATTATATATCAATATTGATCAGTTATCATTTATTGACGTGCTGAGCACAGAGTATGAGTTCAAACCACTTCAGTCAGAATCTTAACAACTTAAATAAACCTGCAACCTGGAAACCCAGAAATAACTCGCAGACTTTTCTCTGAGTTATTTTTCACACTTTTGCATTCTCACTGCTGCTTTTAAACGTCCTGCCAGTAAATGAAAACAATGTGATGGATTTCCTGCTGACACGCTGCCGGCCAAACAAGCTTTCCGGCTTCAGGCCTGATAGTAAGTGCTGAGTACGGACCAGGCTGTCGGTGGATGCTGACCGCCAGTTATATAAATTCCCTCCACCCCCGCCCCTTCACCCCTGACTGTACTCTATGAACTTTCCAGAGAGCTGTTTGTGAATCAGTCGTTTTCAGCAGAGGAAACTGGGGATTATGAGATTGGCGATTATACACTAATAAAGAACTGGAGAAGGTACAAAAACAGGAACTGACCTTGACTCTTCCTGTGGGGCTGTTTTTTTCATGTTCGAGGTGTATGCCGATGCAGAGGAACATTTTTGCTTCCTCTCTCAGCCTGTTCAGGTGGAAATACTTGTGCTGTAGCTGGAATGTACATGGCAGCTCTGCCGTGTTGACAGTGTCTGTCGGTCTCTGGAGTGTTCTTGGTACCCTTCAGAATGGAAGGACATGAACATTACAGAGTGCTGACACACTTGAAGGCGATTATCATCTTCATACCAAGCGAACATGGCCCAGCGACGCCATCGACACGCGTGGCTGTCTCCAGACGGCGCTTTCACTCGGAATGCAAACAGAAACGCAAAACGGAGCCAAAGAGACGGATTAAAGATTAAAGACAAACAAAGCAACTGATAGACCAGAAACAGTTTTCTAGCAACACAGAAAGTTCGTCCATGGGGGTCACTAATGTGAAAATGAAACGGGGAACTAAGCTGTGTGTCTGGGGGAACTAAGCTGTGTGTCTGGGGGAACTAAGCTGTCTGTCTGGATGTGACTAGAATAAAGGTCACAGAGTCTTATAGTGACTCTTTACAGAGTCTTGTTTTATTTGCTGTTTGGTTTTCAGGGTCACGTTTGCTTGGCAGACTCGACCCTGGCAGTGGAACGCCGAGGCTCATAGCTGTGAGGACGGGTCTGTGTAGAGTTACCTCATAAGTGGGTTTCAGTTCAATGTGAACAACAGTCAGAGTCCCTGCTCACTGTGTGGTGCTTGATATTTGTAATGGACATTCAATTATCGCCATTTTTAATAGAGTAGAACAGATCAGAATATACCTTTTTGGGAACTGGTTTTCTTTGCAGATTTTTTTTGATTAAAAGATAATTCAGACTTTTTAAGGGAGGTTCTTTAAAAAGTTAGCAAGTAGCTCTGGTGACTTTCATTTAATATTAATCCAGATTAACTGGGCAGCTAGATCAAAGACAGGTGTTATCTTAGGGTGCATTCACACCAGGAAAGGCCTTTGGTCCACTTGTTTGGTCTGGATGATCATTGCTTCCATTGCACAGAAATGTCGGGAGCAGGTCTGTAAACAAACAGAAAACAGAAGAAGCTGTACTACATTCAGTAGTCGTTTTAACAGCAACAAAGGGCAAATTTTTACCCCAATGCCCAGCAACGGTGGCTCGTAAAGTCCAAAAAGATGTAGATTTCCCTTAGCTGGTTCGGATCGAGGTCAGACTGTATTCACACTAGGAATGAAATGCATCAGGGTTCCATTGGTCCACTGGAAGCGGACCAAGACCACATCAAAAAGGGGGTCTGATTGTTTGATCCACACCAAAATGTGTGTGTGTGTTTGAGGATTTGTTTTTTTTTTCTGTGTATTCATCTAGGTTTCTGTGTCTATTGAGTCTCCTGTTGTCCTGTCTATCCTTTGATTGTTCTCAGCTGTGTCTCGTTTTCCCGATTATCCTCTGTGTATTTAATCCCACCTGTGTTCCTTGTTCCTCTTCTCGTCCAGCCTCGTCTTTTCTGCCGTGATGTCTGTCGTCATTTGGGTTTGTCCTGTTACCAGCTGCTACCAGTACTGGGCTGTTAGCCTTCCGCTCATTCTGTGCTGTCTGGATTTTGGACTTTGTACTTCTGACTTCATTATTAAAATCATCAATTATTTCAACTATTTGGGTCCACAGTGTCTCCCTCAGCACTCAACTGTCGCATTCCATGACAGTGTGAGTGTATTCACACCTGCCCATAAGGTCTGGACCACAGGGGAAACCAACTCTGGTCCATTTAAAGTGGACTAAAAGTGGCAGGTGCCAAAACACCCTTAAAAAAAAATCCAAAAACAAAAATTGAGCCTCGAGCTAACTAAAACAATTCCAACCTCAAAGAAAAGTAATGGTTTGTGATGTCTAGGGCCTGATCCACAAGTTCCCAGATATGTTGGAAAACCAATACATTTTTATATGTTTTGGTCTTTTATCCACATAAAAACTCTGTTTATTAAAAAAAAAAAAACAAAAAAAAAAAACAAACGATTATTTATAAAAACTTCCACCAAGATGGAGTTTTAAGAAAACTCTTAATTTGTGTTTGTGCATACTCTTCATGAAACACACCAAATCTTAAAGTTGCAGTAAAAGTACAGGTTCAGGTAGTCCTGACACATTACGTCAGCGTAAAACACGAAAAGCAAGAAAGACCTTTGTTGTTGAAACTCAGCATGACCTAGCAGCTTTTCACTACGCTGCGGTTCATCACCACAAGCTCATATTTCTGCACAACACTGGAACTGGAAATGATTTGCACACAGAAAAAAAAAAACAAAAAAAAAAAAAATAATAATAATAATAAAATGATAAAACATTACACAAATGTGTAATTGTGACAAGCAAAATGTGCTAATTCAAAAGGCAGGTTAGTACAAGTTGAAGTACAGTGGAGTAATGTGAAATTAGTCGTCAAAAACAAAGAATTAGAACAAATTTTATGGAGAAATAAAACCCTGCCGCGATGAGGGATGAGAGAAATGTTGCATATGAAAAATGATTGAAATTACAAAAATGTTATCAGCTCAATAAATGAAAATGTACAGATATTTTTAACTGATATTTACCACCACCGTTTCAATGTTTCTCTGTATATTTTTGGGGGGAGTTGTAGTTCCTGCCATGTAGTTTTTGTGGGGCACATGATGCTGCAGAGGACTGGGGAGCATAAAGAAAATGTCTTTATGGCTGAAAGGGAAGGATTATTATAGAAAATCTCAAAAATATCAGTAATCGGCTATAACAGTGTTAATAATTTCAAATATCGAACACGGCCCAAATCTTCCCATCAGTGCATTCCTATTGAATACCAAATTTGTATTAATAATGTATCTT
The DNA here is from genome assembly GCA_903067055.1 of Poeciliopsis paucimaculata. Taxonomy (NCBI): domain Eukaryota; kingdom Metazoa; phylum Chordata; class Actinopteri; order Cyprinodontiformes; family Poeciliidae; genus Poeciliopsis; species Poeciliopsis paucimaculata. The sequence goes on from CAEGAD010027538.1 coordinate 13,916, forward strand.
TTCATGTCCACTTCACAAATATATGCAAATTAGTATATATTTATCATATAAGATGTTGAAACACATTGATGAGGGATAAATGAATGACAAGAGGTAAGCAGTATGAATGCTTTGACAAGGCAACCTTTCTAAATTTGTCCACAGCCTAGAAATGCGGCACACAGAAAGTAAAAACAACTTTCTGGACACGTAGATCTAAAGGTAAATGAGGCCAGAAGCTAAATGTATCTTTTGTCGCTCACTGAGAACAATCAGCACTAATCTCAAAATTGGAAACTGTGGCCAGAGGTACATGGAGAACCCTGGAGGCCGTGACAGTTGTACTTTTACTTCCAGCAATTCTTCATTTGTAGGATGTGGCAGAAAATAGCAGGAGCGAAGTGGTGGGCGCTAACCGTCGTCACTGTGTCTCCTAGGATAAACACGCACACACACATACATACATATTGCATTTTTACGAGAAGCTGACATTGATTAAGCGCACTCTCACACATTGTGATATTGGGATCTTGCTGACGCTGTCGCTCCACCGCTCTTCCTCTCCGCAGAGCTGGAGCAGTGAGGACAGCAGGGTGACTGTGACCCACTTCCATCCTGCTGCGTCCCACATCCTGACTCTCTTCCTCTGTCTGTTCAACAAACTAATCCACACGCTGTCTACTTACACTTTAGGCAAGACAGGTCACTGGCTAACTGGGCCAATGCTTGTGTAACTGGCTTATTACACTGCAAAGGTTTAGCCTCAGCTGACAGAGCTGTCCCTTTTAAAGCCTGAACAATAAAAAAAAAAGAGCTGGTTATAAAGGAGGCTGATTGATCTGAGTGCAAATTGGAAATGGAGTCGCCACCAGATATTTGCACCCACTATGTAAAAACACCAATGATACAATTATACACATTAAAGGTGTTTTCATACCTGACAACCTGGTAGACTCGGTTTGATTAGAAATGACAACATTTGTTATATTTTCAGCTGCTGAAGTTCACTTTCACCCTGCACCGTCAGACCAACCACACCCTTTGAACAATCTGTTTCCCCCTCATCTGTAATGGCGACGCATCGAGATTCACTGATGGAAACGACACAAAAACCTCTGAAGAAATCACTGAAATGTAAACAAACAAGGAGCAGCGTCAGATTTTAGTGGTTGTAGGATTTTTGTTTTTGGTAACAGACCATGAACCAGGTTTTCCCGAGCGCAAGAAAAGCGCAGATTTTTTTTGGTTGTATATACCCAGAATGCCATGCTCTTTTCTGCTTTTGCCACACTCTCCAGTTTGCTTGGCGTTCGCATATGGATCTGAGCTGCACCAGCGTTCACTTCGCCCAGACTGAACCTTTAGTCTTTAGGCGGGCCAGAGTTTGCTTTGTTGATTGGTGTCAGAGTTTGATTGCACATTAATACCTCTCTGATCAAACCAGACTTTATCCTTATTAAACTAGAGTTCAATTAAACAGACTAAACAGGGCTGGTGTGAACTCATCCTTAGTCTTTGAGATTATACCTTAAAAATAAGGTATAAGATATCCATATGTGCCTCCAGTTTACTCCAGTTTTGAGTGAGTTTATAAGATGTTTAAAAAGTCATGATGTCATGATATGGACTTTTCCCAGTTTTTTAAAGGGATGGTTATTCCAATGCACCTAAACACCACAGAGGAGTGAAAATGAATATTTCATTTACCTGGCATCTAGCAAATATACATGCTTTTGGTTTTACTAACTAACCTAAGACAGGAAAAGTTCAGCCTGATTTTATGTCCCAGATAAATAACTAAATTTTCCCTTTCTTTTTACACAAAATCTGTGTAAGAATCTTGCTCATCTGGATTAAACTATGTATGTCAGATACTCAAACTAAATAGCAGAATTCATTTGAATTCTTGTGACATTTGATACAGTAAGGCGACAGGGACATTCTAATCTGAGACATGCGGGATGAGAATTTGTGCTACTTTCAGTAAGTGCAGCGGAGTTTCCTGTATGGGTTTTCTTTAGTACTGACTGACGCCCTCCATTCTGCCGGGTGACCCTCATGCACTTCAAGAATGTGTCACCCATGTTAGCACATTGACTTATTGTTATCAGCAAGAGACAAAAACAGGAGGCTGATAAAATGAAAAGAATGCATTTTATTTCTAAGCTGTCATGATGGAGGTGCAAATTATGGATTATGGATCGGTTAGGGTTAGGAATGTGAAATTCCTCTAGACTCCTGTGAGGTGTGTGGCTGTGACATTGTAGAATATAAAAACAGTACAGAGATACTTTTGCAAGACATTGTAAGCTTCAGAATTTAAGGTCAAATTTCTTTATTCACCACAACAAAAAAAAAAACTCAAACATGAGAAGGTAACAGCTTTAAGGATGTGAAACCACAAGGCTCAACCGTAAGACCGACAGATAAGATACAGCTGTAGTTTCTAAATGTTATTAATGACTAATTTAAACAGAAAAACACACAATTTAATCCTGCATCAGATAAAAATGTCAACTTTTTACAGTGCATTTAACTTTGTCACACTGAATCTATGACTGACTCTTTTTTTTCTTTGACCTTATGTATTGGTTTTTACAGATAACCAAGTGGAGCTGTCGTCTTGTTATTAAGCCTTTTGTTTTCATACTGGATATACAAAAATAGTCACACTTTAGGAAAGTCAAGTGTCTCCACTTGACCTAACAGACATTGTTCTGGGTTGTAGAGATCAGGTCTTAGTCCCAGAAGTTTAACCACACATGGACAATGAGGTTGACATGGGGAGGGTAGATAGGATGGATGAGAAGGAAGGAGAGTAAGGATGGATAGCAAGATTGGTAGATAGGATGGATGAGAAGGAAGGAGAGTAAGGATGGATAGCAAGATTGGTAGGTAGGTAAGGATGAGAAGGAAGGATGTAGGTAAGTATAGAGTAATGGTGTGGGTGGATGGGAAGGAAGTGTAGGTGGGTGGATAATAGGTAGATCACTAAGGAAGGTAAGTAAGTGAGTATGGAAAAAAGAAAAAGGAAGGAAGGTAGGTAGGCTAGTAGGTAGGTAAGTACATAAGGTTGGATAGCAAGGAAGAAAGAATGGAAAGAAGGAAGGATGTAAGTAAGTGGGTAGGTAGTAATGATGTGGGTGGATGAGCAGGGAGGAAGACTTGGTGGGTGGGTGGGTGGATTGATGGATATTAGGTAAGTAGGTGAGTAAGGAAGGAAGAAAGCAAAGAAGGAGAGTATGTAAGTAGGCAGGTAAGTAGGCAAGTGAGTATACATGAGTGGATGGGATGGTAGAAAAAAGAAAATTAAAGGTGGATAGTACGGAAGGAAAGAAGGTAGGTAGGTAGGTAGGTAGGTAGGTAGGTAGGTAGGTAGGTAGGTAGGTAGGTAGGTAGGTAGGTAGGTAGGTAGCTAGGTAGGTAGGTAGGTAGGTAGGTAGGTAGTAATGGAGGGTGGATTGGAAGAAAGAAAGTTTGGGTGGGTGAGTGGGTGGATGGCATATTGGTATTAAATAAAGAAACAAGGAAAGTGTGTGAGAATGGAAAAAAAGAAAAATAAAGCAAGGGAGGAAGGTAGGTGAATACGGGTGTATGGAAAGGAAGGAAGGTAACTAGGTAGGTGAACAAATAGGTAGGAAAATGGTAGGTAGGTGAGGAAGTAAGGATGGATGGATGGAAAAACGTCGGTCTGAAACATATTTCTCACAGATGAGCAGGACCAGGGTGTCTAGTGTCATCTTTGAGCTGACACAAGAGTTGAAAGATGCATCATCCTTCTGTTGATCATCTAATGCTCCCAGTCAAAGTTCACTGACGGGCTAAAGAAGCAGCTAAAGTCCAAGAAAAACTTTGAAAGACTTGCAGGAAAGTCTTACTCACAACTCCATACCACATATGAAGAAATAAGTGATTTCGCAAAACTGTAGCACTGCATGTCCTTAGTGATGCAACCCATTTAAATGCTTAAATGTTCGGAAATGGACATTTTGAAAAGACAAAAATCCCAATCTTGCTTGATAGAGGATCACAGTGTCTCTAACTGGGGGCTGTTCTGTAGAAGTTGTGTAAGTCCACAAATGTTCTGAGTGAGTGATATATTTGTTCTGCCAGTCAGTTCAGCAGCTGATTGCCAGTGTGAGTGAGGTGCTGTAATACTGACTGGTACAGGAGATCTTTTCTGCTCACCGCCATCTCCATCTACAATAACCCTTTGAATAGTTTCAGAATGAGTTAAAACAACATGTCATTTCCTTTAGGGATCATTAATGTATTTTTCCATTTGAATTTTGAATTGAATTTGATCACAGTTAATACATACAGCTGCTGTAATACAGAGACAACATTGGCTCCTTCTGAAGAAAGAATGGCTGGAGAGGATGTTTGCAGCTTATGCACATCATAAATAACTTGTATGTGAACATTTTCATTTGTTTACATTATTTTTCACAGGACAAAAATATGAATATTTCAAAACTGATTTAGTAATTAATATAACAGTGAAGCAAAGTAATTTGCTACAGTCATGGGAAATGTCCTCCAAACAGGTTTTAATGAAGGTGAGATTAAACTAGGAGGGAGATGTGTTTGGTTTTGGTGCCATCTAGGGTTTGATATATTGAACTGCAACCAGCTAAAAGTGGCAAGATTACTACATCTTATCAACAGTAAGACCATTTCAGGTGGTTCTGCAAAAGTTTTTAGTGGTTCAGGCTGGGGGTCCATGTGGATTCAGTGTCTTCAGAGAACAGAGGTTATATATATATTTTAAAACCAGGTTCCAGAGTTGATGGATATCAGAACACTGCTTTCATGTCTGCACACGGACAGACATAGATCATAAACAAACATGGCGTTGTTCGACCTGACAGTTTACAGTCCAAACACAATGTAAAACCCACCCAGCTGCAAAACAATAAAAAAAAAAAGACAAATCTCAACCTGTAATAAAACTAATGTCACCGTTTTTCTCAATTATTCTAAAACTATATTAGGAATGAACTGACTTGCTCTTAGAAAAATGCTCATTTTCCAAACTTAAAGAAAAAACAATTCTTCAGTCCTACATTTTGATACAGAATATAAAATGCTGCTCCTGTATGTATTTACTCTTATGGAGAGTGGAGAGTGCCAAATTACAATAAACATACAATATTTTTTAAATGTGTCAGTTTATTAAAACACTTCACTCTCCATATTTTAGATCCATCTTTAAATAATATATGTTTATCCATAAATTGCTTATTAAAAAAAAAGTTTTCTCAAATCCATTTTTGATGAATTTATCCAAAGATAAGTCAACAGATGTGAATTAACTGTTCAGTTTAGATTTAATTTCAATGCAAATCATAATCTCTGTTGTTCTGCTTCTGCTGCAGGAGGCTGGACCAGGACTTTAGTTTCTTGTCAGGATCCACAATTCTGTAGATCACCAACTTAAGATGTTGGCTTTTGTCATTTGATGGATCTGAATCAATTCAATTCAAAAATACTTTATTTTTCACAAAGGGAAATTAAATCCTACTTGATCCACAGTAGACAAAGAGCAGTTTATGGACCTACAGAACCAGAACTAGAACCAGACTGCAAACCAAACAGCATTAGCTTCTGGCTGAATGTCACTGTTGTCACTATTCAGTCATTTTTATAGTGTTCGGTGTTTCCCAGCCCTGGTCCTCCAGGCTCACTGCCTTGCATGTTTCAGGTGTTTCCTTTCTTCAGTCCAGGTGAGTTCAATAGACACCATAAAGCAAACAGGGAAACATCTAAAACATTAGAGCTGCTGATTGTTGTAGGAAATAATATTCTCCTGTAGCAGTCTATATTACAGGAACATGAAGAAGCTTCTGACTGAAAATACTGTTGTAAAACAGACTGGTGAAGACGATGAGCGTTTCTAAAGGTTAAAGATTTTACGAAAAATCCCTGAACATTACCACACATTTTTTTGAAGAGGTTTTGTTTTTGTAATAGATCTGTTATCTGAATAAAAAAGCCACATCTATAAATGTAGAGGTTTTTACATTATTTACCATGACCCTTTTAAAAATGTATGGAATAGTCAAAAAGATGTGAAAGCAGTAAAAATAATAATAAAAAACAGACAATGCAACTTTACAGTAGATCCATTTAATGTTTTCTTTATGATTTTGGTCCAAAGACATTTAGTCCTTAATTTACTTTTCAAACCATTTTAATCCTGGAACAACTCTCTGTTTAATTTCTTTGATGAATCTCAGCTGAAAAATAAAGCTACATTTTAATGTTGACATTAAATTTGAAAAAAGAAGCAGTGGATTGTTTAATGTCCATCACCATCATTGTACACAAATAGATGTAATGTATAAATCACTTTATCCTTTGCAGTGTAGAAAAAAAAATACATACTTTTCAACTCATAAATTTCTTCAGTCATTATCATTTTCTTCATTGATTTCAGTTAAAGCTGCAGAAATCAAAAATGTAGAAAATTTACAGTGTAGAATAACAAAGGTAACAGGAAGTGCTTTTTTATTAAGATAGCTTTCCTCCTTTTCTTCCATTTTCTATGAAATCAAAATAAGTAATACTATTTTTTAGCAAACTTTTGTGAATAAAAGGTGAGTTTCCTTCAACTTGAAGTAGATTGTTTATATTTAAACTGAAGGCAGCTTAAACTTCCAACAAAAGAGCTACAATGTGTTGAGTGAACCATGTTGACTCAACACTTTTCAAACTTAGAAATTTCCCAGATTTTTTGAGAGAATTTCTGAGATTAAGTTTTTGGCGGATATTTCCATGTGACCCTAAAAACAGAACAGCTCCACTTAAACTTTAAATCTGTCAACTCTTCTAGTAGTGTGGTTAGGCTCCCCTGCCACCAGAGGTCAGTATTTCTTCTAACAAGCTCTCTGCAAAACCACAAATATATATTTTGTTTTCTTTTGAAGAGGACTATCAAATATTATATAGAAGGGTTTTATGATCTGAAATAAAAATGCATTAAACACAACTCTAACTTGCACAGAAAGAGAACCTGCTGTCTCTTTTTATGGACTCAGGCTGAATCCGTGTGACATGTTTGTGTGCGTTAAACGAGCAGAGGATTGTCCAGAACGGCCACGCCCGCGGCCACCCCTCCGTCGGCATGCTCTGAGCTCTTGGTCCTCAGCAGGTGCCCGACACACTCGTTCATCACCATGTGCGCCCCCTGCCTGCCAGGAAGCAAGAACACAAGAGAGAAACGTGCTTTACTGCACAGAGAGGATGCAAAAAGTGTCCCCTGGTGGAGGGAATCCAGCTGAAAGAATGTTAGTGAAAGCTAAAGGTTCGACAACAAAACATCTTTATTGTGTGAAAATAGCCACGCACTGAGGAGAACAAACATCATTATACCTTACGTAGGCTCCAAACACTCCCAGTTCACTGAGACAGTTACTGATAGTGAGAGGAGCGTCTCTCCTCAGTAGGTAGTTCTGAATGGGAGCAGGATTAATTTTATCCATCAGGATGTATGCCGTCCGCTCCGTGCTCCCCTTCACCTCCCTGAGAACCTGGACGATCTCCGAACCATAGATATTGTTACCTAGAACAACAGAATGGATTAAGGTTCAACAGAACTGGATTTCAATAGAACGGTCGACTTCGAGATGGAAAAAATGAAACCAGGATCAGAGATGGGACTACACTTGTCAGCTTAGGCCTTTATCTTCTTTAACAGAACATCTCTGATAGCTGAACTGTGATTTGCCAGATTGATTTGGACTACAGCAGGGGAAGAAATGTTCATAATGGAGAAACTGACACACAGGCTGAAACCACAAGAATCAGAAATGGACAGAAAATGGGCTAAATGGAAATTTGCTGGATGGTAAACTGTCTCGGAAACGAATGTTTCAATGCTAAGACTGTCATCTTGAAACCGTTCTTAACTAATATGATAATAATTGCTTATTAATGCAAATAACACACTCAAAGAAAAAAAAAAACATTTCTCAAGAAAATCTAACACTGGGGCTGAAAAACATTTTAAATATCCAAAATGTATTATAAAGTTTCAGCAACCAAGAGTGCATTTCAAAAAATATTAATCATTCAGCTCAAACAGGAAAAACAGGCAAAAGTGGCAGATAGTGCAAACTACTTCGTAGTGGCGGTCAAATGTTTTCAGCCTTTCTCAAAATGATAAAATAATAAGTTACAAAAAGAAAAACAACAAAATGACTTCAATTCTGAGCAGCTATATCTAAAAGATGCGGCTTTCAGATATTCAACGTGGAAAATGTGCCTAACACTTTGTGCTAACTTCTGAGTTAACACCTTGTCTTAAGTATTTGTTGCCCACATTTGCAGTTTTTACTTAAAACATTACCCATCAAGTTTTAAAACATGCAGGAAGTGTTCACCTCCAGTCCCTAAAACTTTCAGACTTTTCCTATAAGTTTGTCGTCCTCCAAGAAAAAAACTCCAACTTAGAAGATCATCAGGTTAAACAACAAGTAGCTGATATATAAGGAGTTCCTACATGCAGACACATTATTTTAATACATATATTTACCTCCTCCTTCTCGCTGAGGTTTCAGAACAAACCGGTTTGGTTCTGCCAAAGCCATTGCTACAGTTTTGTCGCCTTCTGGTCCCTACAGACAACAGAACCACAACAAGACAGAAAGAAATCAGGAAAACTTTTTTGTTGTATTTTACTAGCAAAACGATTGGATAAAAATTTCCTTTGCTCACCATGTCTAGAGTGTAGAGGCCAGCGAATGTTTCCCTCATCTGTTGCACCACCTGAGGCTGATCAGGGAAGAACCTCTCCAGAACTCCAGGTCGGGCCAACACCTGCTGGACCTTCTTGGTTCCTGCCAGGTGAGTGCTGATGTCTGGGCATTTTACAGCCTGAGAGCGCTCCATCATGAGACGGACATCCCAGCACTGCAATTCACAAACCACAAAAATGATTTTAAACCTCTACCGTCTCCTCCATGGGCTGAGGAATATGCTGCCATTTAAAATTTTTTTTTGTTTGTTAGTTTCTTTGAGTCAGCTTCAGTTTTGATGTGAATTAAAGTCGGAAATTTCCGAAAACCTGAGGCCCCCGTCCACACAGGGACAAACAGTAAATTTTCGGAAACGACGACGTAAAAATGCGCGTTCACACGATAGGATGGAGTGACACAGAAAGGGCTGCAGTAGGCCCATCTGGCCAATCGGTGGCGCTGTAGCATTGCCATGCACCAACGCAAAAAACACAGAACAGGAAACAGTGCCATGTTTGTTATTGAGGAGCATTCGGGTTACAGAAAGATGGACCACCAAGCTAACGTTTTGAAATGCATCCACTCTTTAACTCTGGATCAAAAAAAATCATCATTTCTGGTTTCTCCAAACGCTGAATCAGACAAAGAAAAACCTAAAATTGTTTTTTCAGACTTAATAACTAATATCAGAATAGATCAGTGAGGTTACTTACGATTCACTTCTTGATTCTATTAGTGAAAAACTCCAGTGATCATACAATATTAATTAAATTGTCAATACCGATAAATTGTCTATTGATGATAAATACACCAACCTCTTTTATCTATCACCCTCTTAATTTTGTTATTGATGATAATGTAGATTAATGTTTGTGTATAAAGTGCTACACTGGTTCCATAGCAGCTCAGTTTTTGTCTGAACCATTTTTGGGTCGAGTGCTGCTTGTTTTCTCTGAACCTACATTCCTGACTGATCAGTGGACACACTGACCGACAGAGCATAAGAACCATTTGTTCTTCTTTGTCCACAGGAAACCGGAACATGATCAGACCAATAACAAATCGCTGGGCAGAACTTTACACGTTGACTTTTTAAAACAGATAACCCAGTTTTCCAGTATCTTTGGCCTGGGAGAAAATGATCAAATAAGTTGGTTTCAGTGCAGTCATAAGTACCCATGCTGGGACCCATGTCCCTCAGAGTCAGTGTGTACCCTGTCAGTTTGGGAGTAATTAAGTTGAGTCATACATTTATTGTACATTTTAGAGTTTAATCAGTGTGACTCTCTTGCGTGACTCACCACGAGGAAACCAGGAACAAATCGTCAAAGCAGAAATGGAGAAAAAAATAAATAAAAACCTCCAATTTCAGAGAACATTGTGATTTTTTTTTTTTTTTTTCCATTGGCCAAGTATGCTTGTTGAAGTCATAAAGAAGAAACTAAACTCTTTAAAAAGCAGCTTTTGGCGGTTTTATAACGGTAAACTCAGTTTGAATTCAGTTTGTTTGAGTCAGTCTGAGCTGTTTCCAGGTGGGTGGAATGAAGCTCGGCTTGTCATGTAGAGCTTCATTGGCTATTCACACACTGGGTTCAGTCAATTAGATTAATATTCAGTGGCCATAGGTACATTTTTTTATTTCTACATTTGACAGCTGAGAATCAGCTCTTTAAGACCACGTAAATAACTTGCATATCAATTTTTGTAATTAGCCGTTTATGATACATAGCAGAATAATTGAGGAATGGAGTTGTTTTGAAATACCTGTTCATTAGTGTAGTTCTGTGGCATGTAACCATTCCTGAAGTACACCACCGCCACCTCTTTACCATCACTGAAATTAAAATAAATCATTATTACCTATCCTAACATTCACCGATTAACTGGGATTAACAAATTTATAGAACTTCTTGATGCGGACAGAAACGACTCACACAAAAAGCCTCTTGTCCGGATCAAGAGATCCTGTTTTATAGACGTCATCAAACCGTTTTCTTACTGTGGGAACGTTTCTGAAACACACAAAGTTTACAACACCATGAGCAATACATCCAATTTCTCCATTTACACAGATCAGGTTGATACTTTTAAGTAGAGAGGTGCTGAGTAATTGTCAGATAATTGCCCTGTGGCCCCAACACTGCTGGCCCCTGGTCAGACAACAAGTTATCAGTGAGCATATCATAACTAAAAGCTATGAGTGTTGCTTTGATTCTTTCATGCAGGTTTGAGAAATCCTTTCATCTCCAATCATCATGTTGTGTAGTTGACGTAGCTCCGCCTTCCAGGACAAATGACCTGACTCTTACCTCTTCCAGAGTTCGCTTTCAATGTATCGGTGATCAAAGATGTTCCTCTGGACTTCCTCCACCAAAAACATGACAACCGCCCTGAAACAACAACAAAACACTCATGGTAACACCGTCAGTTTCAATCACAAAAAATAAAGTTCTTTGACAAGAAAGATAAGAACATAAACAGCTGAAACTGTTTGCTAACATGGAGTTCACTGAAACAGTATTTAGATAAGAAGGGTTTCTGTGTTTTATTATATTGTCCACTCTGGGGTTTGATCTGCTTTAACCACAGTCTGCAGATCTGTTGTCGTATTTTGATATCCTTGTGAGTTACCTGTCTGATCCATACAGCTCCCAGGCTTTGGCCAGTCCTCTGGCCAGACCAGCTGCAGGGTTGTTGTCCAGGATTCGTTGACTCTCCTCCAGCCTCCCAGCCACCTTCAGGATGTGTCTGTGGAGCCAGAGGGAGGGAACCTTCTGTAATCTTTACACAAGTTTTGTCCTCTTTTCCATTTTTAAACAGTTATTTTTTGTCTTGATTAAACAATGTATTAAATACATTCAAGCAGGAAATTTCTTTCAACAAAAACCAAAACTCCCCTTTTCACACCAGCCACTTTAAAACAGGTTTCATTTTGTTACTTTAGTTTTGATTTGTTCCTTTTGTGAACTTGTGTTCACATATTATTTTTGTGGTTGAGACATTGCTTTCCCCTCTACTTTAACAGCTCTGCCCGGCTACAGTGTGGATGAAAATTAATTATTTCCATTCTTGTTCAGTAAAAATACCAATCTGCACAATCTGCTGCTGAACAACTTACCTGTGAACATCTGGAGTTTGTGAGGAAAGGCCGCCAAAGCTGGCAGCAATAGTATTGATTTCTATCTGCTTCAGAGAAGAATGTTGGTCCTCTCTCTGGTCCAACATGTAATCAGAACGATTAAGACCCAACACAATGGACTACAAAAAAGAAAAACAAGAAGAACATATATATGAAGGTACTGATTGAGGTTCAGTGATGAGCATTCAGTGCAAACTAAGCAAAAATCTTAAGTCATCAATACCTTAAACACAAAAGGTTCATGACTTTTACACTAAATAATGCAGAAAGAGCAGAGCTTCAGTGACCAGCTGAGCTTCCCAGTTAAACATTGTTAACCCCTTAACAATGTTTAACTGGGAAGTAGTTGTTGCTACAGGAGATTACAGGATTTTAATTTCAGTCACTGCAAAATGACTGGAATTTTGTCCAGGATGTAAAGGTAACCATACAGGAGATCTTCCTTCTTTTAGGATCTGCTGGTGGATCTTGAACAACCTGGCGGTGAAATCATCCACTTCTATTGTGCTGTAAACAACAAAAAACAAAAAACTATTAAAGTCCTGACCAGGTAGGAAAAAACAACATATGAAGGAGTGTAAATGATTACACTGGGTTTATGAATTTTTAATTAGAGTTTAGTTTTATTTCAGTGTGCCTTTTTGTTTTTCTAATTCAGTTAGTTTAAATTATTTTTCAGAGTAGGTTTGCTAGATTTTATAAGCTGATATTAGTTAAATATTGTTTTGTTTTAATTAGTTATAGTCAAAGTTTCACTTTACAAAACTTGCAAAAATGTTGCAAGTTTTAGGTGCAAAATTCAAAAAGGTCAAAGTATTATATTGTGATTATGAATACGCAACAGAAGATCCTATTTTCAAAATATCTATTTAATTATTCTTGTCAACTGACTCTGGTTTTCTTACAACTTTTGTTGTCACCATTTTGCAGACTAGCATAAATGTCGATGGTTATATAGTGACGTAACAACCCCACACACACTGCTTGTGTGTGGGGTGGGAACATTGACTTCGAAAGGCAAATGCCTATATTCATACGCACTAACAAATATATACTACAATTTTAGTTCCAGTTAGTTGTAATCTTTCCTAATTATTACCGTTTTATTTTGTTTGTTTTAGTTAATTATAATAACCTTGTTTCCTAGCATTGCTTTGTACACAAAAACATATCCGTTCCATGAATTGCAGGCTGCTTCCTACCTGGCTAAAGCCTCCTGCAGGAAGTCCGTATCCTGGCTGATCTTGTCCACCAACGTGTTGAAGTGGGTCTGCACCGCCAGAGCCTGGAGGAACACGGAGTTAGGCACAGGCGAAGGGAAGAGAGTGAAAGGAGCGTATGTCACCAACTGCAACAACAAAAAAAGAAAGTTGTGAGATGTAGGAGATATCTGGGAAAAAAAATAAAATCACTGGGTCAAAGAGGAATCAAAGCACAAAACTAACTAGACAGAATTTATGATGGCTTCATTTTATTATCATTTGAAATTACAGAGCAAATTCCTGAGACGATTTCTTGGTCGTCTCACCTGCAGAAGCTCAGACTTAAGAAGCTCAACATTCCGTCAGTGCTTTGATGCATCTACTGGTTTGACCACAACAAGCTGCGTTTATAATAACAGTCTAAAGGACAACGAAAATTACATTAAAAAAAAAAAAAAAAAACACCTCAGATGAGTGTGGGCTCTCCTTGGTCCTCATCAATACTCCCTGAAGAAGAGCCTGGTCCTTTGCAACTTCGGCTAATTGTTTTATCAGTGCAGCATCCATCATCACCTCATCCGGGATGATCGAGGCCATTCTAGGAGAAAAACCAGACCCAAACATAAAACAGATGAAACTTTTGTTAAATTTGCAAGGCGTTTCCATTGCCAATCCAGGGAAAAAAAAAAAAAAAAAAAAAAAAAAGAATCTAATTAACTGAATTGGCAAGAAAAATCTGGTTTTGTTGATAACAAACCGACTGTGAATTTGTTGAAAAAGTGAGAAAGTGCTTGTTTTAAAAGTTACGGTCCGTTTAACAATCATCTGATATAACAGAGCATACATCACATTTTTTCCCAGTTAAGAAATGAATAAGAAATATTGACATTATCCAAATGTTCGACATCAAAGTAGAATTGGCGACATTCCAGATGACCAAATTACACATTAAAAACGACCAACGCTTTACTATTTGCAGAGGTTTAAAATAAAATTGGAAAACAACTAAGTTACAAATAACAGAAAAATCTACATAACATATGAGCACATTTACATGTTCTATAAGTTTTGTTAGCCAGTTTATGGTTGGAGGCGATTATAGCTTGTTAGCTTCCTACCTTACAGCCAGAGCATCGATGTGTTCGCTTCGAAATATTCACAGGAATATTCAACCGTATATGGATACTGATATACCTCTTACAGCCTTTTAAATCCGCATAAAAAACTAGGTCTCTGAAACATGCGGTGCGTCTCTCCTAATGAACTGAATGAGCTGCTGCGGACAACAGGTCAGAGCTTGTAATATGCTAACTGAACACGTGACCTATTCCGGCGCCGTCAAACAATAATCGTTTCTGAATAAAAGCCAAACAAAGTGCTTAGTTCAGCGCGTAGTTTCGACACATACAACCACTTAGAAATAACTACAGCAACTGAACAAACTGAAGCGTTTGTTGATTCATGAGTGAAGCTCAACGGTGCGTTTAAAGTACCTCAGAATTTATTTTCCAAACTGATGTAGTTTGGATACAACGAATTGTATTTTCGGACAATTCATTTACTATAAGCAATCAAAGGTCAGGGATAAATATATGACTGCGGAGTAGTTAAAACGTGCTATACACGTCTTTACATTAATGCCACGTTGAGGCAGTGAAGAATGTTTCAACGTTTCTTTAAAATAATAAGCCAAAATTACGGTCTCTTCCGAATGCAGCAACTCACATCTACTTTCCACTAGCCAATGGCGATGGGTCAACGTAAAACTGAACAACCAATCGAGTCTTGACGCAACAAAAAGTAGCGTAAAGTGTAATGTTAGGCTAAATATTGCTGACTAATGGTGAAACAGCAGTTTTGCTTGGGCTACATCATACAAGAAGACAAGTCGGTAAGGTGTGACGGAAGTGACTCATTTTCGGTGCGTTATTAATTGCATTTCCACTCTTCCAATAGTTGCACAAATAAAACCATAAGCGAATATTGGCATACACTGCACAGACAGACTCATGACTAACTGAGGATCTCCTGTTTTTGGTTGGGATTATCAAAAATAATTTCTAATTGTTAAATGTCGCAAGAATTATGCAGATGTACTTTCCAGAAAGTTGTTCTCACCACTTTCTTCAAATTCAGACTTTAGTTCTAAAATGTAGTCCAAACCCGAACCAGTTCTACCGGTTCTGTCATGAGGAAGGAATCAGAACTCCAGATGACCTTTATGTCAAACATCTAGAAAGAAACCCAACACATTCGATTGAAGTCATGCAGTTTAAAACACTTTACAGAAAAAAAATAATAAAAATCATTTTTATGAAGTTCAGCAAACAGACAAGTAAATTAATATTAATATTTTCAATCCAATCATCAAAAATATTTGGTTTCATCTGTTCAGCTAAAGTGGATGTGCAGAGTGCAAAGTATTGTGCAGAGTTATGGAACTCAGTTATTTATCATCCTGGTGGAAGATTGAATTATTTAGAGCATGAAAGAGCATTATCTACTGTCAACTTTAATGAAGTAACACAGTGAATACGTTCTGAAGTAGAAATGATGCCCACTAAATATAGTATTTACTCTTCTAGATTGTTGCTCAGCTGAGTTATGCAACTTTATGGATGAGATGCAGCCTTTTTATCATAGCATTAGCTCAGATTTGAATGTTAAACTGTGCTGAAAGTAGTACTTGTGAAATTATATTTACATAAACAATGGTTTATATGAACATACCATTGTTAAAAACTATTTAACTGTAATTTAAAACAGAAAAAAAAAAGAAAAGAAAATTCAGAGAATTATAAACCTGCTCCACACAGATAGAGGGAGCCAAAGTGCTTACTATCAAGTAAGAAAAGCACGCTACCTTCCAACTTCCTCCTTTCCATGACTTCTGCTAAACACGGAGGTTTTTCCAGGCTGGTCAGCTGCTTGCAGTCAGGACTTTTGGCCCAGCACAGAAAGAAGGGCAAACAAATCAAAAAAGAAGCAAGTTCCCTTGTTTTGCAATTTACTCCAAACATGCTGATCTGTGTCAGCATGTGATAATATTCTCTTTTTGTTTGTGGTTGTGCTTGTAGATGGCAAGTGGCCAGATGTCGAGGGACGAAGCCCTGGAATGCACCCGCTGCAGACATGCATGTCATGTGATGCTCTACTCTGAGACAGCATCTCAGCTGTTTGACAGGATTCCCATCCGGTACATTGTACTGGTGAGCACAGTTTGGGCGGTGACTTTCCTTAACAGCCTTGTGCAGGAACCAAAATGAGCTCCTTTTAATCACATGGAAACAATGACATCACCTTATTTTAAGATAAATCTCCTCATGTTCTCTTTGAATGGACATGATGAGTATTTGACAGGCCTCTGTCACCTCCAACAGATGCAGATGCGCTTTGATGGACTGCTGGGCTTCCCTGGTGGGTGAGTTTCACCTATGGCTATATATAAATTGCTTAATTTAACCTGAGCAATTAAATCAGGTTAATTGATTTAATTAACAGATTGATCCTGTCAATCTGTCGTGTTAATCCGGAACGACTCTAGAGGAGCTGCAGATATCCACGGCTCGCCGGGGAGAATGGAAAATGACCACAAGAATCAGAATCAGCTTCATTGGCCACGATTATGTTCACAAACGAGGAATTTGACTTTGGTTTCAAGCACTCACAGCAAATAGACATTAAGTAAAAATATGTCAACTTTAGAAGAGATAAAATAAAGGGTAAAAGGAACAGCATGTACATGTATGTGTTTGTGTAGTCGTTTTTGTTTTTTTTTTAAATAAAGAAAGGAAAAAAGAAAGGCATATTGTGAGAGTTCAGATATGCTTATTTTGTTTTACAGTAGAGTAGCTGACTACTCAGGCTGTAAGCGGTTGATTGTGTCCATTAGAGAGACAGCCTGGGGGAAAGAGCTGTCTCTCCAGTGGCTGGTTATTGCAAATTCTACTCTGTAGCACTGAAGCTAAAAGTGTTATCAGTTTGTGTACGGTGGTAGGACTAGTCCTTGGGCAAGACATTTCATTCACCTTGCATGGTGCGGGTGCCGGGGGACGCTGCGTGGCAGCTGCCCCAGGGCCCCAGGGCAGCTGTGGCTACTATCCAGTAGCTTGCCAACATCAGTGTGGATGAATGTTGTATGATGCACTTTGGGGTCCTCTGCACTTGATAAAGTGCTATACAAGTACAAAGCCATTTACTATTCCCACCCCTAATATTCATACAATAGATTGGGCCCAGTCAAAGTTCTATAATGTATAAAAACAAAGTAGTAAGGACGATTGGAAAACAAATGTACATTTTAGATTTCTACATATAATGTGAACAAGTTAGCTTATTCTAACCCATCTTCATGAGCAGCTGCCACATATTAAAGATATCAATCGTTCACAGCACAGCAATAACTTTCACACATTGTCTCTAGAATACTGAAGCAGCAAAAGATGAACTATAAAAGATAATCAGACATGCATGAGGAGTCCCTTTGTACAGGAAGGCTCTTATTATAGGCTTTTTAACACACTGTTCATCAAACCGATTAGTATTTGGCTAAATGTGAATCACTTGTGTCCTTTTGTCGGTGAATTACAGGAGTGACAGACTTGCTGGTGCGTCATTCACCAACATGTTGACTTTATGTAACAAACCAAAAAATAATTTTCTATTTTGTCTCTTTAATGTCAGGTTTCTTTTTTTCAGTCATGTAAAGCACTTTGAACTTCCTTGATGCTGAGATGTAAAAATTCACTAATGAATTTTTAGTGAACACTAACAAAGTTTTAGGAAGATTTATGTAACCCAACATTATTTAGAGAGGTATATGAAAATATAGACAAACAATTGGATGTTTGCGAATAAACTTCTCTTGCTTTAGGCCAGTTAGAACGATCAAATTTATTCCTATTTGCTAAATGTCAGAATATTTTTAGAGATTTGTTTGCAGCTTTCTTAGAATTCAGAATTTTATATGCATTTGGTCAGTATGAGGGATAATTGTCTTTTAAACTGTATGACTTGGGTCAAACCTTTTGGGCTCCCTTCTCCAACCCTGTTAGACCAACTGATACATGTGAGGTAACTGGAGGCTCGCCTGTGGCCTCGCCTAAAACACACTGAGGTCCGAGGTTTTAGAAATAATTGCTTTTAGTAATATTAAACAGTTTTTGTACGCATGGAAAGTCAAAACGCATAAAAAGTTGTTTTCCCAGATATCCAGCCGTGTAATCAGCCTACTTGCACAGTCTTTGCTTTTACCTCGACAAACAAAAGGTTTTGTTGTGTCTCATGCTTCTTCTTCGGCACCTCAGATTTTCTGGGGCACACCACTTGAACCAGAATTGTTCTTTGTTTACACGCACATTTTATGTCAGAATTTAAAGTGTTCTTTGTGTACTTACTGCTAATGCAAGACAATATTTATTAGTGAAAATTAGGGGGCTGCAGTTATAAGCACTGCTGCTTTAAATCGACAAGGTCCTTGGAAGACACTGCAGACATTTTCTGATTGAGGAAATAGTGTAAAGCTGCAATAACCTGGTTTCAAATTGTTTTTATGTCTGATTACCCTCCTTTAATAACCTACACTGTATTTCGACCCTCGCTTTTTCGACACATTAGTTTCGTTAACCCCTCAGAGGAGACCCTGGAGGAGGGGCTTACCAGGGAATTACTGGAGGAGTTGGGCGTGGCTGTGCCAGTTTCTACAGAAGACCAAGTGGAGTCTTGTTTTAGCCCTGATCGTCCAGGCACCGATTCCTCATCCTCCCGCCTCATCCTTCACTTCTATGTGAAGAAGATGGAAGAGGAGCAGATTTGGGAGATAGAGAAAGCAGCCGCCTCCACCGCAGCCGATCACGGTCTGGAGGTAACGAGCGATGAACGGCAAGTGACTTGCAGGATCCCGCGCTCAGCTCCCGCATCACCTCTTTTTCTTCTTTCTCCATCCAGGTGCTGGGAATGGTCCGAGTCCCTCTTTACACCACAAAATCCGGCGGAGGCCTCTCGTGCTTTTTGTCGCACTCTTTCATTGGCGTTGCTCGCTCCCAGCTGATTAACTCTCTGCTCCGTCTCAACCTGGTGTCCCCTGGGGACCTCCAGGAAGCTCTCCGGCGCTCCCAGAGGACGCACTCGGAGTCTGCGCAGAACCTGCAGGAGGCCCTTAAACTGACAGGGGAGCAACCCTAAAGCATGTCGGCACGTGCACATCCTGACATAAACTCTCATCTGAGCAGTTTGACCCTGAAACTTACAGTTGCTCCCACACACACACCGATGACTCATCATTGGTTTTCAGTGCGTTAGCTTTTAAGCAACACTTGTTCATTTCCTTTACCATTTATGGAGACAAATTCAGTATCTGGTTTTCAATCTGTTTCTGTCTTTTCATTCTTTTGTAACATATTCTTGATTTAACATTGAACAGGGTTGTTTTTTATAAGTGCCTTATAGCAGTACTGCTACTCTTTCCAGATTTAGTATGTTGCTACCACCGCATCCAGTGATCCTGTTGGGATTTTATGTGAAAAGGCCAACAGAACGATAGAAAGGAATATATGGTTTTCACAGATTGCTATGAATAAAAATCTAGTGAAACAAAATGTCTTGAAGAGTCGGTGCTCCAACGGTCTGATATCAAGTAAATTCAGGGCTCATGTCGCCAATACCAATACTGATACCGATATTTATTATTCAGTTTTGATATCTAATCAAACTTCTGACCTTCAGGTTATTTTTCTTTTTCTTTGAATAATTTTGTTCAAACCTAGGACAGAATGTGGACAAAGTTTATATGTACCTACAAAATACTTTAACAATGTGTGCATTTTTCCTAAACAAAAAAACTTTTTACTGCCCTTATCTAGTTCTCGTAGTGCTAAGTTGCAGCAAAGCATTGCATCCCTTTTTCTTTTATATATCACACGTACATTTAAGATTTGGTGCCTTGTATTGACAACTTGACAGCTACAACCAGTGGTGGATATCATCAGTGAACAGTTTCTTGCCCTCCAGCAGCAGTCTGGAGAACCCCAAAGATACTGCACAATGCTTCATACAACTCTAATCAAATAAACTGAAGCTTGTGATTTAAATGTAATAAAACGTGAAAAAGATTGGGTATGCAGTACAACGGAGCTGAAATACATCCATCCATTTTCTAACACCCTTGTCCCCAGTGGGGTCGGGAGTTGCTGGTGTCTATCTCCAGCTAACGTTCCAGGCAAGAGGCGGGGTGACCCTGGACAGGTTGCCAGTCTATCGCAGGCAGAGACAGACAGGACAAACAACCATGCACACACACACACACTAAGGGAGAATTTGGATAGACCAATCAACCTGACAGTCATGTTTTTGGACTGAGTACCCAGAGAGAACCCACAAACTCCGTGCAGAAAGACCCCGGGCCAGGAATCGAACCCAGGACCTAGCTCAAGGCAACAGTGTTACCAACTGCTCTACTGTGCAGCCAGGTGAAATACCAATGTCTTCAATTCAGTAACATTAACAATATATATATATGTATATATATATATATATATATATATATATATATATACAAATGGAAAGACTGACATAGAAAGATGGAGACATATATGGTTGCGTGCAGGCAGCCTTGCAGCTTGTCTCTGTCTGTCAGCATCAGAGGGTCATGTCAGCAGAAATGTTTCTCTCCTGCCGGTCAGGTAGAGAAGCCTTTTGTCTTGCTCTCGTGTTTCATGTATGAAGTTATTACACCACGGCGCTGCGTGAACGCTAGGATTAATAATGTCCGTGCCAAGCCATAAGGCCTTGCAGGCGAAGATTTGATTTGGTTTTAAGTGCGCCCTCGGTGCACGTAACCAGATGTTGGGTTAACCTCATTCCCTGGTTAGAAGCAGAAGACAGGATGCTGCTGATTGCATTGAAAGTTCACATTCTATCCACTGCACACTGGCACTTGTTTTGTTTTTATTTTATTTTGCTTACGCATTCGTATGTTGCCATAAAGCAGCAGTAACGCAGGCAACTATTAATAATGTGCACAGATTGGATTATGTTTTGAGCAAGAGATGGTGAAATTTGTAAGTGCAGCTGTCAGGAGATTTTTTTTTCTTTTTCTTTTTTTAAAGGATCACATCCGCTGTAACAGACAGGAAACCCGGGGAGACGGGCGGCTCAAAAAAACAAAACAAAAACAAAAAAACAACCAGGTCTGCAGGGAAACGTCGCTCTTTGTTTCTCCTTCGCCATCACTTGCATCTCGCTGTTGTGGCAACACAAGGTCATCATCGGAAAGCAGGTTTTGGAGCAGGGATGGAGGAACGGTAGCGCAGGCGCGGGATGGCAGGAAGGAAGGATGAAAAGAGGGATGGATGGAGGGATGGATGGAGGGAGAGTGGGAGATGCTGAGGGAGAAAGACGGTGTATTCATAGCAGCAGCGGTATTTATAGCCGCCCAGAGGAGAGGAGAGGAGAGAGGGGCACTGGAGAGAGGAGGGGGCGTGGCTCGGGCTCGGGTTGGGGCTTTCTCACTGATGCGTGCGGCAGTGGGAGGAGAGACGCTGCTCTGGCGTGAGCGGAGAGGCGATCTGGCATATTTTGAAAGATGGAGGGGGAGGGCTGTTTGTGTGTGAGCGCATGTGTGTAAGTGTGTGTGTGTGTGAAATGAGAGAGAAGAGTACTGAGCTGGGAGAAATCTGTCAGATTCAAACACACTCCGCTCTGTGTGAGCACGCATGCCTTCCTGCCTGTCGATGTGTGTGTGCGGGGGTGTGTGTGTGTGTGTGTAAGCGTAAGTGTATAATACAAAAATAAAAATCTAAAAAAAAAACAAGGGATGAGAAGAGAAGAGCAGAGGAACAGCTAGAAAGAAGGAGAGGAGGACCACAAAGTAAGGTATGTACAGCTGTCATGCTGCTTGGTTATGGTAACAACCTGTGTGTGTGTGCGTGTGTGTGCGTGTGTGTGTGTGTGTGTGATCCACAGAATATGAGTGAGAGATCTTTATTTGTAATAAAGTCCTTCTAAATGCACCCTATTTTCCACTTTTCTTTTTTACCACTTATGTTATGCACCATTTTCAGACTGTGTGTTTACATGCTTGTGTAATTATCCTGAGGTGTTTCCTGTGGCCTTTGTGTGAACACTGCCTTAACCATATGGTCACATTCACAGCAAACAAAACCTGCACACAGAACTCAACATGCTGCTGCTGCTGCTGTTTTGTTGTTTATTTGTTGTTGTTGTTTTTCTGTGGAGCCCTTAATTCCCCATTAAATCCCTGCCCTCATCATCAACACTGTGCATGCAATCGAAAGATGCAGATAAGCAACGCATGCTGCGAATTGCTGCCTTTCCCTCGTGCAACAGTGACGATGAGAGGAAAAACTGGAATATTCAAAGATTAAACAAATTACTAGATTT
Source organism: Poeciliopsis paucimaculata (assembly GCA_903067055.1). Classification (NCBI taxonomy): domain Eukaryota; kingdom Metazoa; phylum Chordata; class Actinopteri; order Cyprinodontiformes; family Poeciliidae; genus Poeciliopsis; species Poeciliopsis paucimaculata. The sequence continues at coordinate 36,373 of CAEGAD010027538.1, forward strand.
TTTTGTTTTTTTTGTCGTTGTGTGTGTGTGTTTTTTTTTTTTAGATCATTTACAACAGAATTCTTGGTTGTCAGATCATGGTGCACATTCATTTCATACAAATGCTTTGTGGATCATAATGAGCAACCTTATTAAGATTTAAATCCCTGACCTGAAAGAGCAACAAGGCAAAAAGGTTGCAGGCTAACGCCGTCCTGTTCTCCCTCCTCCTTCTTGTGTCGAGCTTTTTATTTTTATTTTTTTATTTTTTTGAGCCACATTTGTTGCGCTGCATGTGCCCCCTTTATGATGCATGAAGTGCATCATGTGTTACTTATTGGGAGCTGCCCCACTTCCTTCATGTGGCGGTTAGCCTGCGAGCTGTTGTGGTGGCATCTGTGACATAACAGGAAACTCAAGATGTTGATTTTTTATTTGTCCCCAAATATGGATCAGGAGTTGCAGCACAGCTTTGGTCATTTGGAAAATAAATAAATAAACAAATCCTTCTTTCACATATTTTTTGCTACATTACAGCAACAAATCTACACGTGTTTTACTGGAATTTTATGTGACGGACTAATAATGCATAACTGGCGAGAAGAAGGAAAACGATGCATAGTAAATAAAAAATCTATTTAATCACCGTTGGCAACCTCCAACAGATTTTTTCTTGTATTTAGCTCTATTCATCGTCAAACCCTGAAGAAGGCATTCAAACAGCTTGATGCTGCCACTACCAGCATGATGGCCATGATGGTGTTCAGGGATGAAATGGTGTTCGCCCCTGAACACCATTTCAGGGATGGTGTTCAGACTAATGTCTTCCTGCTCACAATGTTTTAAATCTAGACAAGAAAGTTTAGCTTTTGAGAGTCCCTTCAGGAGGTTGCAATCTCAACTATTAATACAAATAAACTCATCATTCTCAAAATTTGCTGCAATTTCCACCAATTCTCACAGCTTTTTCACAAATCTGACCAGCAATGTTTTCTGTATCCCCTTCTTTTCTGACCAATCACTGCAACTCTGATGAATTTTGACTAATTCCCTTAGCCCGATTGCAATTAGCTCAAATGTAATTTAACTTCCTGTTTCACAACATTTCTTGAACATCTAACTTGCGAGATGAAAGCTTGTGATGCTAAACGGTAACATTTGCCCTTTTTCTTTGTTTTTGCAACAACCATCTGGAAATGTTCTGTAGGATAGTTCATGTTAACTTGGAATATAGAGTTGATCTGCTGCACTCAGGACACGATTCCTTTTGAAAGAAGGCTGTATCAAGAAGATATTTGAAAATGCAATTTTCACTGTAATTAACTAGATTAAAGTCTTGTCTATTTTGGGAAGGTTGTGTGCAGCAATTTAAACTTTTTTCCAAGAGCATGTTATGGTAAAAATAAAGCAAAATAAATAAAAAAATAATAAAAATCACCACTTTGGCCGAAGCTTTTCTAAAAAGTGCAGAACGTCAGTTATTTTAAACTGCAAAAAAAAAGAAACATTGCACAATCCTAGAGGGACTGCCAGAGCTCTTTCATCCCCACATGATTGCTGGTTCCCTAAGTGGTGCATTGCAAACTGTAAATAAGATATTGTTATGGATTTGTTTCAACAGCTGTTTTTTATTATTATTATTATTATTATTTTTAGAGAAAAAAAAAAATGTTAGTGCCCTTCATTCACTATTGCTTTCTGACAGACCTCTGCTGCCTTCACAGAACAACTGGATTTACACTGAGATTCACTGACACACAAGTGAACTCTATTCAGTTGATAGGTGACCTCTAAAGTCAATTGATGGCACTGGATTTTATTTTGGGGTGTCAGACTAACAGGGGCTGAAGGCATACGCACACCAGCCTTTTGGATTTGTGTTTTGTTTTCCATTTTTCTTTCACTTAATGAAAGTGAAAGGACGTGCTTTGTGCTACGTTTGTGCTGATCTCTCACAGAAAACCCCAAACAGGTTTCTCAATTCACTTCAGCTCAATTATAAAGAACTTAAGGGGAAAGTAAAAGTTGTTGCTCTTATAATGCACTTTTCTTCATACAGTTGTTGTGGATGCTGAGGGCTATGGGTGGGAAGGATCTCCTGTAGCAGTCTCTATTACAGTAAATCTGAAATAGTCTCTGACTGAAGACACTCTTCTGTTGTATGACAGGTTCTTAAAGGGCTGCATGTTTGTCTGTAACGCCCTTCATTTTTTGAAGGATCCTTCTTTTGGTTGTAACTTGTGGTGGGACTTGATCATTTTTTAAGATGGAGTTAATTGCAGGCCCTGTATTTATTTCCATTTTAATTGAAAACCATAGTTTGACAAAATAAGCAATATTTTCAATTCAAAAACACTTTTGCAGATAAATTATTGAATGAGCTCAAGAACAAAGATATTTATTGTTTTATTGTTATTGATTTGTGCAGAGGGCAGCCTATGGATGCTAACTTTAGCATTGGGTGCTAGCTGCTATATGTTTAGTACTGAGCTACTATTTTAGGCTTGAAAAGCTTCACTGATAGGCTAATTCCTATTAGACAAGTTGAGCATAAAAATAGCCTTTTCCATTGTCCAATCAGATCAAAGCAAATATTAACCCCTAATGGGCTGAGAGAAGTGGCTTTGTCATCCATCGATGTTGTTAGCGGATGTCGCTTGTGCGTCAGATTTAGGGGCGTACTAGAAACACAAATACAAAGGTTCCCACTCTGGACTATTGAATTTTAATGATTAATTACATTAAAAAAAATTTATGCCATAAAATCTAACTAATTAATCAGTCAGAATTTACACATTAAAGTCCAAGATCTGGTTGTAACATTACAAAATGTAAAAAAAATGTAAGCGGTGTGAATACTTTTACAAGGCACTGAATGTTCCTAATGAAACACATGTATGGTTCAGTATTCCTTTAGTGCAAACATTCAAAAATTTCATTGACAATGGACCAATAAACTAGCTAACAGAAATCTAACTCTAAAACGCCTCAGAAAAAAAAAAAAAAAAAAAGCAAAGAAACTGCATATTTGTAGTATTTATATCCTAATAGTACAGTGTGTGCATCACAGCTCTGAGAGATACTGACTCATCCTTCTACACACTATAAATAAGGATCAAAACTGATAGCAGATTCAGATACCATCAAGCTCTGTGTTTCAGCTCACTTTGGGGAGTGTTCCAATATTGAAGAAGAATCCAAGCTTAGAGCTGAACCCGAAAGATCAATGCGTCCAGTGGGCTAGCCGACTCTGGCACATCCGTTTCATTTCGGTTTTCTTTTCCCATGTTTGCTCTTTACTGATTCCATCAGGTATGCATTTCATAAACATTGCCCGCATTGCTCTGTATTAAAAGTCAAGCATGTCACGACAACACCGGAACCCTGCTGCAGACAGGGAACAAGTCCAAATCTAAGAGGCAGTTTATGCCTTGCAGTTCTTTGCAAATATTCAATGTTTTACAATCCGTATCAAGCCAACATCTTCAAAATGTGTAACATGTTCTGTATGAAGCGTGTATCTGTAGCTACTTGTGCCGGCGGTGTGTGTTTTAGCAGAGATGAGAGGCCTCAGCAGCTTCTGAAAGCGTGAAGGAACAGAGTAATTCTCTGCTGATTGCGCAGGAGTGAAAGGCTGTGGTGGCACAAGATGACAGAGCTTCCTGTTTCCGGTGATAAACGTTGCTTATTCGTGTCTGCGTACACTGAAACAAAGTGATTCTAAAAATGTTGTCAATGAGACCTGCTGTGGGCCCAAATTTCAAGGTGCCCTGCCTTTTGAAGGGCAGTATGGTGAACTTTTCAAGGTTCTTAAATATTTGCCATCCATTGGTCAATAAATAGCTAGGACACCTCTTGTTGTGTAACAATTTTTTACATAGTAGCTTCGACAAAGATGTAACTCGTATCCCTCTCAGCAGTAAAGCATGTTTTGATTGAACAGCCTCTTCTGCTCTGGTGATTATTTTTTTGTTCTTCTCATTGTAAGGGTCTCCATAGTGGCTCATCTGTCTCAGTTTGATCCAGGCAACTGACATCAACTCTCTTCCATCGTTACATCCATGGCCATTTCCAAACCATCTCAGCTTTTCCTCTCTATCTTTAACATCTTCCACAAAGCACCAAAGGCTGGGAGACATACATTGTATTTTCACTGTGTATTTTCTGAAAGGACAGTATTTGGTTGAGCCTGTCCATTGCCCTCCTATGCAATTCTACTTGATTCTCATCTCCCTTCAGTTGTCTTATTGAGCTTGATTTATCACAATGAATTTCATCCTGACCAGTCAGTCTGGCAAGCAGAGGAAGTGAATTAACCAATTGAGTCAGTGTTGTCCAAAAATACTGAGCAATTAAAGATGCTTCTTTGCAGTGGGGGATGGTTGTTTACATCAGATGGAATTTCTTGTAAGTTTCAAAAGGAGCTACCTTCAAGATCGAGTTGGCACATTACATATATCATGGCCAATTGTTAGCAATTGGGAAAAATGTTAAACTATGGACTCTATGCTTCCAGGCTGCTTTCATTTCTCAAAAGCAGAGTATCCAGAGCCTTTTTATGAAGTGAAGAATAGAACAAGAGGCTTGGTTTTACCAAGCTACATATAGAAGTAACGTCACTATTTATCGTCTTTACTGGAAACCCAAAATGTTGCCAAGCAAATGGTTAAAAGGGTAATTTGCGCATTTTCTTATACAACTTCATCAGGTGAAGCTGGCTATTGCTCATGGTCACCTCAATGAGTAATGTTTTAATTTTGTGAAATCTTGTTATGACAATAGTATAATGGATTGAAGTTAACCTGATGCAGATATTCGTCTATGATTCAGTCACGCTTGAATCCGCTGACTTTAGTAAGGGTTAGCTAGACTCCCAGCTCAATGGTGTGATGTAGTGTTGAGAGAGAAAGAGACTATGAAGCCTCTCTCTCCAGGTTGGAGATTTATCCTTTAAACACACCGGGACGTGGGCAGAGCAGGACGTCATGCACATCATTTTTTACCATCAACACATTGCACCGTTAGCACTGAAGTGCGATGAGACACAACATTTCTCTGGACTTCAGCAAAGTCCAGAGAAATGGACATCGTTTCATTTGCACAAAACGATGTGGTGTCAAACTCCATCAATGTGTTTAGAACTGGAGATGTTTGACATCCATCTCCTCTGTCCCATCCCTGCAGAGATCAGGAGACACGATTTTTGAAAGCTGGTGTGTGGGACATCGCTCAGAGAGGGACCCAATTTTGATGGAATTGTTTTTTTGAAAAGCTAAACAACTTTTCCATCTTGCAAATCCTCCTTTCACTCTGGCACAAAAAACTCCTGACACTTTTATTCATCCATGCCTGTTAGTTTTGGTGAAACACATCCACCTTCAGTACCTTTATTCTTCACTACAATACCAGCCTTCCTGTCAATTACTTTTGATTCTATTGACAAATTTCTTCTTATTCCAAAGCAAACCTCCACTTCTCCACATTTTTTTCCAACTTTTTTGTAGAAGTGCACTGACTGCAGTTTTCTGGCCAATCAAAAATTAGAACTTGATTTGCTGATTTCAGTTTTGGCCGATACTTTTTTTGTTTTGTTTTTTTTGTCTGAAATGTCGCTAAATACAGCAAGTTAACTCAGCGGGGTGACTGTTGTGGACTGAAAATGTGCAGACATGACCTGGTGGGCCGGTCTGTGAGTTCAACGTCTCTCAGGGAGAGCAGACAAGGACAGTGATTGATTTTTACACCAATTTCCAAAAGTTAAGGAAATTGGCGTAGATAAATCGACTTGCCAGTAAATCGGTGCATAACTTTTTATGTTTCAATATATGTCACAGTGCCATCTGCAGACACTGTGATACATTTTTGACTCCTGCCTAACCTCATATCTTCCCTTTACTACTGTTACTTAAACTTAAGTAGATCCTGCAGTTCTGCTTATTATATCAATACATAAACTTGCATAATCATCCAAGTACCAGCAGAAAATAATTTTCTTTCTTTTTCTTTTGCTTTTTTTAAAATGTATTAATTTTTTGTACATAATTTCTGTTGGTATAACATATTTACAAGCAAAAGTTTTTTTTAATCCTAAATTCAAACTGCATATATTTGTTGTTCAGTTTTGGCTTAACTACTTCTTTGAGTCATTCTTTCAGTTTTAGAGTCCGTGTACTCCAGTTAATGACTAACAATTAAAAATATTGCTAAATTAGTTGATGTTTGTTTCAATAATCAATTCATCACGATTGATCTGATTAATTGTTTCAGTTCTACGTTGAAGTTTGCGGTTGTAATGGGACAAAATATGAAAAAGTTCAAAGGGTGCAAATATATTTTGCGATGCTGTACCTTACTGATTCCTGAATCAGCTTTAAGTGCAAAAAGCTCACCATGTTTAAGCTCTGCCTGCACCTACAGTATCCACTTCAATCCATCCATCGGAGCGGCAGCCATCACACCTGTCTCCAGCTGAAGTGTGGCTGACAGCACCGATTAGCATGACATCAAGTTCGACATCTTCATTCACATTTCCGCGCTCCCCTGTAACGTCTGTCACCAAGACGATACGCGAGCACCTGCACGCATCGAGTCCTCTTCAGCAGGCAAACGCTTTATTTTTCCAAAAGTGTCACGGCTTCCAGGAAGCAAGATCATCTGACCGACAGAAATTTGTTTCCATCCTTTTTAATTTTGTCACAGCCTAAGTTTGGCTTTATCTGAAGTTTGCAGGGCTTCAAATGAGTGAGAAGAGGATTTGCTTCTCTCAGAAAGCTGCTTCTTAGAGGCAGAGCTGTAGAAGAGCTCAGCAAATTTGCTAAATGTTCTTCAAAGATACCCACGGCATAAAATTATAGCAAGCGGTCAACAAAGCAGGGGGTTGTGTGCTGTCAGCAGCATCAGGAAATCCCCTCAGAATATCAGGACGTAATATCTGACACAATGTCTCGTTTGTTGTTGCTTGTTCTTGGTATTCCTGGTTTCCTCCTCTGAAGAAATTGGTAGAAAATCCCATGGAAATACAGATCTATTACTGTACATGATGCACCATTTCCTCTCTTGTCATTTTATTTCATATTCACTCTGTGTATCACATTCCTTCTCTCATTAACCATGACTTCAAGCATAAAAAGCTGCTCTCCAGAGAGGACATTTCTCTGTCCTCACTGGCCTTTTTTGCGTGGAGCTGTTTCTTTTCCCTCCTCCTGATCTCTTTCTCCCATAACCCCCTCCTATTTCTTCCTCAGATCATTTACTTCCGCTTTGTTCTTTGCAGATTAGGGTCACACGCTGACGAAGCCTCTCCGCAGACTTCGGGAGTCTCTGGGCCTCGCCGCCTCATTCGCAGAAATCTCTTTTGCGCATATTTGTGCCGCTTCTGCATTTACTCTCCACTTCTGAAACCGTTGCTGAAACATGTCTGACTCACATCCACCGCACTGTCCTAGAACAGGAAACGAGAGTGCAGTTCATGGAGCACTTAAAGAAAAGGTGGTCAACTTCAGTTATGTGAGGCTAACGTCTTTGGTTTCCACTGTCTTGATGGATCACTTCAACGTGCCTTCCTGGACTTACAGCAGACAACTCTGAACCTGTTTGCTGCAGGGGATGATTTGGTTTGGTTTGGTTGTCCAAAACCGGCTTTCGAATCAGTGAAAGCAATACACTTTGACACCGATGACGTGCTGAGACACAGGATGTGAGAAGTGAAAATGTCTGTTTGCTTTGAAGCTTGTGTATTTATGTCTCTGCTTATGTGTTCATTCTAAAAGAAAGACCAAATCAAACCACACATTCTCAGTCTTTAAAAAGAACAAACCTTTTATAACAAACCTGTTACCTCAGTCTGGCTGGGGTTTCATTCATGCAGTCTGAGGTGCATGTGTGGATTTCACTGAGGACTTCCTCGTATGGTCCAAAAACATTGATGTTGCATGTCTTCCCAAATTGTTTTCAAGTGTGAGTGTATACACACGTACGCTTCTGTCGAATAGACATGTGAAACGAGGCTGAATAGGGAATGATGTAAAGAATGTGGTTGACAGCTGGTTGGGGTTGATTGAACGGTCTCACAGAGCCTGACTGTCATTGCTTTTGTTGAGGCAACATGCGGACAGGCTATAAAAGTCCAGTTTTCAAAGTAAACAACGACCCGCTGATTGTAACTTGAAGAAAATGTCCATGGGTGGCAAAGGCACCTGCAGCACAGGTGCTGAGTTCTTTATTTCCCTTCTTTCCTCTTTCCATTATCTCCACATGCCTACATGGGTAGAGAGATCGCTGCAAAGTTAATAAATTGCTTTAATTGAATTGACATACTTTTACAAACTGGCATTATATGACCACTTGAGTGCGACTAAATTGTGAGGCAATGTAGATTTAATTGGTATGTATTTAATCTGAGTGATTCGTGTGTATTGGCATTAATTTGACTGATCCGGAAAGAATTTGGACCATTCTGGATTCTGGCTTGTAGGATTCCTTAGGATTACATTGGATTTGAAGTCATCCATTCATTGTCCATATTTCCCTAACCGTGGAGCCTATCTCCGCCTGTCATAGGAGGAGATAAGAGGTGTGCTACACCTGCGGCAGGTCATCAGTGTATGTCAGGGCAACTTAGAGACAGGAAGGGTAAGCATGCATGTGCACACTCTCAAACTGACTTTTTAAATATGACCTGTCCAGCAGTGTAGCACTGAGAGCTGCGGTCTTGAGTGCCAAGATGAAGTCCAACAGATTTACCTTCATAAGAGGAGCATTACAGCTTTCGTGACAATGTTCAGTTCGATAAAGCCACGGAAAGAGCTTTATCAAGTGGATGTATCAAATCAATCAATCAAATTTTATTTGTATAGCACATTTCAGCAGCAAGGCATTTCAAAGTGCTTTACATCATAACAAACATGAAAACACAATTATGTTCTAATTCATAGAACATAATTCTATGAATTATGTTAATAGAATTCATAATTCTATGTTTATTCATGTAACATAGAATAAACAACCAAGACATTAATTTAGACCGTCAAATTTATAACTTGTTATCCATTTATCAAAATGTTTAACTTTGTGCGGATCCTGATCTTTGATATACTTCCA
>CAEGAD010027541.1:0-23753 GCA_903067055.1 Poeciliopsis paucimaculata
TCTGGTTGGAAGGACACAGAACATGATTTATGTTCTGCAGGTTTTCGGTTCTCTAGGAGAACAGGCCTGCATAGCGGGATGTTCGGAGCCGGTGGAACCACATGGAGATGTTCTCCAGGTCCCGGTCCAGGGCTCCAAACATCCGGGCCAGAGTGTTCTCGGGTTTCCTGATGATGTTCATTCTGGTTTCAAGGTAATCCAGAAGCAAGACGTCGAAACTGTTTCTTGCCAGCAGAGCGACTTTGAAAAGTTTCTGGATGGACCCGAAAGCCTCGTGGAGTTCCTTGGAAATGGCCGCAGCGACGCGCTTCAGGTTTTCTGTCTGCAGCTCCAGGTGGGAAGCGGTGATCTGGTTCTGTTGGACCATCAACCCGCACAGACGGCTCACCATCATCTTCCGAACATCTGACGGGAAGAACTCGTAAAGCTCCTCCGGGACGTTCATCATGTTTCTCAGGAGCAGACAGCAGAAGATGACGCCGCTGTCTGCTGTCGGCCTGAACCCTGGAAACGGGGAATCGGACCCGCGATCTGGGCTGGCATCGTGTCTCTGGCAGTCCGGGATTCGAACCCCAAGCTGCTCCGCCAGAGCTTCAATGAGCGCCTCGTCAAACTCCTCGTTTCTCTTCATCGCGGCCTTCACCATGTTTTCAGACGAGCCGAACCGCTGGTGCAGCGACTCAGAAACGGTGGTCACGATGTCCGACAGGTTGTCTTTGGTGATGATGACCAGAACTCCGTCTGGGTCCCCGGTGGAAATCATCAGCTTCTTCAGACGCTTCTTCATCTTGGCCATGCTGCTCTCTGACAGGATGCGTTTGGCGCTGATGTCGCAGTTTCTCAGAGTCCTGACGATCATAACACACACCATGGTGTTGATCTTGTCGTTTTTCCCAGGAGGACCGTAGACCAGGTTCTGTCTCAGTTCGTTCATCATCTCTGCATCATTGAAAGACATTTTGGATTTGATTTATTTCTCTTCTTGGAACAAACAACCAACAACAAGCGGCTCCTGGACTGAAATCATCCAAACTGTCCGAGAAACGGGGACTGACGTCTGATCAAGGACAATTGTGACGTCACAGCCGCAGGCCGAACAAAGGCATACGTCACAGGCAACCTCAGCAACAAAGGTCTCTAAAATAATAGAGACCTTTCCACCTGCTTCAGCTAGTTCTCTTCTGCGCATGCGTGAAGAAGACCCCAGTCTACAGCTCACCTGTCTGACTGCACGGAGAAAAATCCACGAACTCTCCACCAGAGGGCGTCATGGTACAGATCAAGCTGCTGTTCCGGTCATCAGAACCGGTACCGGTCCGCGGATGTTCTGGTAACTGGATGTTCTCATAAAAAGCAGTTAATAAAAATACAAAATGTTTTTATTTAAACAGCATAAAAACTTGTTTTGAATTATTTCATCTATTTGTTTCTCTGCAGGAGCAGAAAATGTTACTGCAACATGGTTCTGATGGGTTGTTTGGTTCTTGTCTCCAGGGTTTGTCTCTTTCTGAAAGTTATTTTTCTAAACATTCCTCATTTTCTCCGGTTCTGGATGCTGCAGCAGCTGCAGCCGCTGATGGGCCGAGGTGTCGGTCAGTGGCCCGGAGTCCCGCTGTGCTCTCTGATGAAGTGTGTAATGGTTCCGGTTCTATTGACCCGCTCACGGCTCACTTCACTGATGGACTCGGACACCAAGGGAATAAATACAACATTATGTTTCCATCATGTTGAAATAAAACCGACGCTCTCAAATAAACAACTTCTAGAATAAATGAAGCATTTTTGTTTCCAATTTTACTTTTTTCATTTGATCAGATAAACTTTTTAATGACTCATAAAATAATAGAAATAATACGATGCAGGAATATTAAGACTTTTATTTTATTATTGGTTTTTCACAGTGGAGCTAATTTTAGTTTGGTGCTTTTATTAATAGTTAGATATTATCTTTCATGTATTTGTCCTTTTATAATGGACTGTCCATCTGTCCATCTGTCCATCTGTCTGCTGAGGGGTTTGATCCTGCAGGACTATTATAAATACTAAGTTATTCATTTCCTCTCCTCCTTTGTTGCTCGTTGCCCTTTGGAGGTTGGAGTCCTGGAGCAGATGCTAAGTGCTAATGCTAATGTCTCCTGACTGACAGACTTTGTCTGATCACCACATAAAACAACCCAGTTGTCCACCAGTCACACTGTAGCATTTTTGTTAACTTGGAGAAGCTTAGCGCACTTCGCTTTCCCTAAATTAATCTTTCTGGATAATTAATTTACGTGGTTTCCATGGTGAATCATGCAAAATTAGAAAACTGACAGTTTTCAAAATTTTCCAACTTGAATCCTCAGTTAGAATCATTTAACATGTTATTGACACACAGTGGATAAAACGGTTGAATTTAGTACTTTAGGTTCAGCAGAACTTCTGGTTCTATTGTTATAAGTCCGATAAGCCAAAGGGCAATAATCAATAGTCAGAATGACATTAATTATTAATATTTATTGTTTCACACATAGAAAGGATTCCCTCTAGCTTTATCCGTTCACTGTAACCAGAGGTGAGAGCACACCAAACCGGATGCAGGTGTTCAGGAAGTGATCCAAAACAAACAGGAAGTGATCCAAAACAAACAGGAAGTGACTCAAAACAAACAGGAAGTGACCCAAAACAAACAGGAAGTGACTCAAAACAAACAGGAAGTGACCCAAAACAAACTGGAAGTGATCCAAAACAAACAGGAAGTGACTCAAAACAAACAGGAAGTGACCCAAAACAAACAGGAAGTGACTCAAAACAAACAGGAAGTGACCCAAAACAAACTGGAAATGATCCAAAACAAACAGGAAATGATCCAAAACAAACAGGAAACGACCAGAATAAATGAAAGTTGTTTTCCTGCCCTCTAAAAGGACAGCAAGACGCAGTGCAAAAACCGTAAAAACAAAAACACAAAAATCACTAAATACTTATTAAATCATTTTAATCAAATCATCTAAAAACCATTAAAACACTGAATACCTGCATCGCTTAAACCACTCCGAGATCAAACCTTGGTGTAGCAACAATCCTACCAAATAAAAACATTATAAACATGCAATTCATTCTGATTAAAAAGAGACAAAAATATAAAACCTGCAGTGTCGATCAAACACCAGCATGGGCCCATCACACCTGGCCTGATCCACACCTGGCCTGATCCACACCTGGCCTGATCCACCTTCCAGCTTCCCTTATGGAGGCTCAGGCTGTGAAGAGAGCGACACCTGGTGGTGACACCTGTTGCACTATTGAGTGCTTTGTTAGCCTAGCATTAGCAGCGACCATCACTGAGTTTTCATTCATGCTTTACTTTGTTCTCAGTGACAGGGAGCCACAGCTAACAGGAAGGTCATTGTTGTCATGTTTTGTTGTTTCAATAAGTGAGAAAATCCTGTAAATGTTTCTGTCTCCTGTTTCTGCTGCAGGACGGAAAGTCGCTGATCAAATAGGCTAAATACTTCATGGCTTTAATCAATATACACTTAATTCATATTTAAAGATATGAGTTAAGTCTGGTTTTGGTTCTGTAACTTGTTTGTATTTCCCTTTTGTTATAATTACATCAAATGTTTTCCTTTGGTTTCTCATGTTGCTCCTTCCTGATTGAAACGCCTTTAGAAACTCTGTCGCCGCTGGAACCTCAGCAATAAACAGGAAACTCCTCTGCAGAAATCCTCCAGCAGCTTTCCCTGTGTGATGATGAGCAGAAACACGTTGAAGCCAAATGTTTCTTTGACCCTCAGCTCCAGACGAAGGAATGAAGGAAATCGTCCGTTTGCAGGGCAGAGCGGCGAGCCAACAAGCTAATAACAAAATGAGTCTGAGATGAAATCACAGCCTGTCAGAATCTGAGCCAAATTTAATCCAATTCCCCTGAGAAGATAAAAGCCGGGTGTCAAACGTTTCCTCCTCCTCACACCTGCTGTCTGTCCGCCTCGGACCTTTAATCTCCTCTTCCTCTGCTCTTCCTCCTCATTCAGGCTGATCGCCTTCAAACAGCCTGCAGGTAAACGTCGCGTCTTCTTCCACCTCAGAGCCGACAGGCAGCAGATTCCTCAGGACTCTTTTAACTCTATCAAACTGGATTATTTCTACATGTTTTCCAGCTGAAAATTTCCAACAACGTAAAATAGAAAAATCAGTAAACAGCCAGAGATCCCAGCTGAGCGATGATGTCACAAGAGGAACATCAGACTCAAAATGCCACCAGACGTGGAAAAAGACACAACGAAGCGTCCAGTTTGAGTTCAGAAAATGAAACTAAGAGAGCTGCAGATTGGAGACCTAGCAAACTGTCACCACACCCAGATTTAAAAGGAAGACATTTTGATTCTGCTCTAGTTCTGATCAGCATTCTCCCACAAAGTTTTCATACCAGAGCTAATGCTAATGCTACATGTGGCTAATAGAGGGAATAAAAATAGACCTTCATTTGGCTCAGAGAGTTAAAACCATGAGGAAGAACATCTGTAGGTGTCGATGTGTTTGTTGTCAAATCTGCAGAGCAAAGACAATAAGAATAAAATATAAAAATTAAAACTTGTGTTTTAATGTTTCGACATTAAAACAGTAAAAATCTGAACATTCCTGCTTTTTGTTTTAGTGAATCCGTCCAACGCTGAAGGATCAAACTTCAGGATGAGCAGGAAAGCGAAGAGGCTTCGTCTGCGTCAACAAAACCTCATCGACGTTCTGCTGGACGTGTTGATGATCCGCAGAAAACGCCGCCGCCGGAGCGTTAAATGAAGCTGGGAGAGTGTGAGAGCAGAAAATCAATACAGATCAATACCTGGACCTGACAGCTTTTCCCCGGTCAGAGGGGAACAGGAGAGAAAAAAACCAGAACCAGAACCACTGACCGGACCTCAGCAGGACTCAGCGTCACGATGCGCTTCATTCAGGGTCTAGTCAAAGTTCCACAGTTTACCAGAAGGATGATTTATCCGACCAAAACCGGTTTGGACTCAGAGACCTGCTGGATCGCTGAACCGGTCCAGAACTCAAAAGCTGCTGGTTTCAGGTGAAACTCAGTGGCTTTTCTGATAAGTGTCTCGTCTCCAGATTAGGCCACGCCCCCAGAGCCTATTGGCTCCGCCCACTCGTGTGTTTTTTAAATAAATGTGTGTTTCTGTGTTTCCACCTCAGGTTTAACTACAGTAAACACATTTCAAGGCTTCAGATTAAAAACCTTCAAACTTCTTCACAACCCGCCGAACCCCAACCGGAAGTTTCAGCCAGATCTGTTTCAGAGTAAAGACATCCATCTCATCAGCATGAGAGGAACATCTGGAGCTTCAGCCTGGAGTTGGAACCGTGATGCTGCAGTAATGCTGTTCGACGTTGGCTCGGCTCTCCGGCCCACACACGTCCCTCCCAGGGCCTGATTCCCTCTGATTGCATTAGAAACTGTCGTCGGGTCGCCTGGAGGTGGACACGGCCTCCGCAGTCACAGAACCGGCTCTTTAAACCTCCATGAGCAACAAGCTGCTGCTGCAGATACATGAGAGGAGCTGATGGTTTAATCCAGTGGAACCTCAGCGGCACGCAGACAAAATGTTCTGCAGGTTTCATCCATCCAGCTCTGTGTTGCTTCATTTTAATTAGTTAACAGCTTCAATTAGTGACAATATGAGTTATAGCAGCAGCAGCTAGACAGTCATAAAAACTCAATAATCAACAGAATCATCAGAATAAAATGATAAATGATTCAGTTGGAGGTAAAAAGTATGAATATTTGTGGTGAAAGCTCATTAAGAATGCCACAATATTATCATTATTTCCAAATACATCCTGTGTGTAGATAAAGCAGAAAAGGTCCTGTGATGACATGGAGGCACATATTCTGACATGTTGACAGTTTGCATGAATTTCAGGACAAAATTTCCCAAAAATCTCTAAAACCCTCAACTCAGACTGAAAAGGAGAGAAGATGCTAAACAGCTGAAATATTGACCAGGGAATGTTGGCATGCTAATATTAGCATTAGTGTATTAGTCTGAGTGTTGGTGTAATATTTTGTGTTACAGTTCTAAGGTTAATTTTTGTGTATGCTAATGTAATGTTAGCAAGAAAGTGCTCTTATGTTAGCACTGGAGTGCTAACATTAGCGGTTGTTGTACAGTAATGTTACTGTCAGGATGTGGTGGTGCTAGCTGGGCAATAGTGTGTGCTAATGTTAACAATCAGCTAATATTAGCAATGGGTAGATTCCTATGCTCATATTAGCTGTGCACTAATGTGACCATTAGGATGCATGTTCAGTATTAGTATCCCCTAATGTAAACAATGCTACAGTGTGACATTTGTGATCTAGTGCAATAATGTGAACGTTTGGGATTTGATTTATTTTTTGGCAACAGGAATGGCCATGTTTAGATGTGCCAGATTAACCAGGACACTAATGTCTAATCCTAACCCTACATAATTAACGTCTGGTGATCAGGTGAACATAAACACCTGACGTGTTTATCAATATTCAGCTACATTAGCTGTTCAGTTAGCGGCTAATGTTGTCAAGTTAGCTTAGCAAGCTTAGATCTGAAAATATGAAGGTGAAACTTTGAGTTTTTGGAAATGATAAAACTATAAGATTAGACAGAAAACTGCTGTTAGATACTGATAATAATAATAGGATAATTACTTACTATTGATTTGACCTGAAGACAGAACATCATCTTGTAAAAACCTTGTTCACATTTTAAATAAAGAGCTAATATTATTGTGGTTATGTGAGTCTTCAGTTAATATTCTAAAAACATATTTCCCTGGCCTCAATAACAGATCATTAGGCAGAAGCCAATATCAGTCTGGCAGCCATTTAATAGGAACTCACAGTGAATCCAGAGATTATTACAGACAAACATAAACAGCTGACATGACGGATTCCCTTTATTCTCATAAAACAGCAAAACAAATCAATCGTTGTTCTCCTATTGAGCCGGAGGTTTTAGAAAAGGCTTACAGTAAATAAAAAGGCCACAGTGGAAATCAAATGTGACATTTTCCCTCCCAGCTGTGAAAACACTGAAAGCAATAAAATAAAATAAAATAAAATAAAAAACATATTTGGCATTTTGAGACGCATCAGAACCAAACCAGAAAGAAAAAACTCAGTTCAACAAAATAAAAATCCACCTGCTGTGGTGAAGAAGTGAAACAAACTTCTCAGTTAAAAGAAACTAAAGAAAAAACATTTAACATGAAACAGACAAGCCTCTGAGCAGTGACCGGGATGACCCGAAGAACAGAACCGGTACCGCCATAACCACAAATTAATTTGGATTCTTTTGGATCTGATGATTAAATGGAAGCAAATAAAAAGTAAACCGGACCTGCAGGTTCAGTCCATCCGGGTTCTAACCGGACCGGGGAAACGGGTCATGCTGGCCGAACCTCCGCATGCCGAGAAGAAGCTCCGCCCCCTGCTGGCTCAAACTGGAACTGCTTGGTACTCGTTACCATGGAGACACGCTCAGTCCGCCTCCTGGTTCTGGGACGTGAAATCTTCAGCAGAGAGACGAAGCCAACAAGACCATCGAACATTTGTCAAGCGGCCGATGCGAATGAAAGACGTCCATCCGGTCCGGTCCATCCGGTCCGGACCGGTCCGCTGAGGTCCTCTCTGTTTCGGCTCAAGAGTCCGTTTGGGTCTCCATCCCGCCCTCATGGACTCTGAAGTTCTATGTTGTCGATCAGGTTTTCCTTCTTGCTGAGCTGCAGACCCCTGATGGACCTCAACGCTCCTACCAGGTTGTGGGTGGCGGTCCGGCCGGCGGCGGGGTTCTCCTGGTGGAGGTGCTCCCTCTGCATCTCCAGCGCCTCCTTCTCTGTCATCACTACAGATTTCAGGCCACCATCCCCTCCGGCGCTCCCCCCCACCGGCAGCGCTCCGTTGGGTAACGGAGGCGCCTCGTCCTCTCTCCCGGCTCCACTCTCCGCCGGCCCCGGCTCGGGACCGGCGACGGGCCCTTCCCCGTCCGGCGGCGGGGGTTTCTCGGTGTAGGGGTCTCCAGGCTGCGCCGCGTCCTTCTCCAGATCCTCGTACAAACTCTTCTTCTGCGTCTCAAAGTATTTGACCACGCAGTAGGTGATGGAGCCGATGGTGTTCACCACCACGCCGCCGATGAAGAGCCGCGTGGGCGCCACGTCCTTGAAGGCCAGCATGCCCACCGTGATGGTGGCGATGCTCTTGACCACGCCGACGAAGCTGGTGGTGACGGCCGAGTTGATGTAGGTGCAGTGCAGCGTGGTGAAGTTCATGGCGCAGCCGATGAAGATGCACAGGATGAAGATGACGGTGATCTGCGGTTCCTGCCAGCCCTCGTAGGACCACATGTTGACGGCGTCCATGGAGATGAGGGAGCAGATGAGCAGCACCTGCAAACAGGAAGAGCGTCAGAAAACAAACTGGAAACGAGGATGAAAGCCGGAAATTTCTGAAACAAGGCTCCACACCGGCGACGCCATGATGGTGATGGCGTACTGTGCAGTCAGAGGTCCATATTCGCTCTCCAGGCTGGTTTTCTGGATCAGAACCAGGTAGGAGGCGTGAATGATTACAGCCAGAACCCCGGTGACGTAACCAAACGGATCTCCGGTGAGATCTCCGGCTCCTGCAGGAAACAACGAAGACAGGAAGTGACAGCTAATCACAATCATTAGCTAAAGTGCTACCAACACGGTGATCAGTGGAAGCTAATTCTGAAGTGCTACACCAACATGGTATTTAACAGAAGCTAATGCTAACATGGTTCTTAGCCTTGTTCTCTACTGTTTGTTGTTTCAAATCAAGTTATTGAGCAAAAAGAGAACCGCGGACAGGAAACTGAACTGCTGCATAAACAGACTTCACCCACTTCAAAATAAGAGCATAACTACTTGAAGACTTTTTAGCCAAAACTTTGACTCAGATGTTAAACTTTTATTCAGCTGAACGTTTTCAATCAGCCAGGGAAATTAGCGCTAAATGTGTCCAGTTAGCTACAGTGCTAAGCTAAAACTTAGCTGTGCTATTAGCAGATTAGAGGAAGTGCTCGCCACAGGATGGATGGATGGATGAACACAACCAACTAGTTCCTGAACCTCTTACCTGCCAGAACAGCGCCCCCTGTGGTGATGAGCACGGCGGTCACCACGCCCGCAGACGGCAGCGCGTTCCGGAGGACGCACACCCCGATGCAGAGCGTGAAGAGCGGCAGGCAGCGCTTGAACACCACGTACATGGGCAGACTGAGGCCGCGCAGCGACCACAGCGTCAGCGTGGACTGCAGCGTGGACAGAATGCAGACTGGCGCAAACTCCTGCGCAAACAGGAGCACACAGTCCAAACTCACTGCGCCGTTTCACAGCACAGAGAGTTGCAGCAAAATGGTACAAATATTAGCACAACAAAATCATAAGCATGAATTCAAATGGAAAAACTATTAAAAGTCATAAATGAGACTTTATGACCAGCATGAAGATAAATATAATGGGATTATAAAGAAACACTAGTTTTATTTTTATATTCTGAGCTGGTCCTAATATCAAACAATAAAAACATTTACAAAGGAGAAACATGACGTCACGTAATTTTGATTCAAATATTTCAGTCGCTGCAGCTTCTTCTGCACACACACACACACACACACACACACACACACACACACACACACACACACACACACACACACATCCATCTGTTGGATGAACAGGCGCGCGCGTGTGTGTGTGTGTGTGTGGGAGCTGCTATGTGAGTTCCGGTCGGGTTCTGAGCCTGACCAGCACTGAGCGACTCCTGTCTGGGACACAGTGGTGGCAGCATCATGCTGTGGGGGACTCGTCCATGTATGATAGGAACATTGAAGTTCTGCAACATCGGAACCACAGTCCAGAGCTAAAGGTAACAGAAAGCTTTCAGAACCTCTGAACCGCCTGATCCCGGCTCGGTTCGGTAAAGATATCTACCAGGTTGTGCCCAGCAGGATCCATCTATGAAGAAAACAGCAGCATATTTAAACCGTCTTGACTAATAAACATGTTTTCTATTAAAACACAAATCCGATTCGCGTCATTTTTTTTTCTCCCTCTGCTGCGCATGCGCAGTGAGATACTCTGCGCGCAGGGAGACAGAGCTGCACCGCAAAATTCACGGATTTATTCTGATGAAAAAAGCATAAAAATTAGAACATTTTGTGTCGGAGCTGAACCGGATCCCCAGCTGAAGCCACAGGGGGCGCCAGAGAAATGGGGGAAATGACTTCTAGATGGCATTTTCTGAATCCAACATCTGGTTGTGCAGATCGCCTTTACCGAAGAAACATCAGAAAGTCATTTGCCTCCGGTGAGGAAGGAACGGTTGAATCTGTTCACCTGAACGATTCTTTGAACGATTCTCTGTTATAACAACCATGAACAATCACTGTGGAGAATTTAAATGAATGAGTTTCAGCATTTGATTTCTCTCTGGGATTAAATGTTAATAAAAAGGTTGTAGATCTGAAGGTTTTTATCTGGGTAAGTGAATAAAAGTTATTAATTTGTAACAGAAAACTGGAGATGAACTGAATGGATGACAGGAATAAAACATCCTGAGGAAAAGAGAAAAGCTGCAGAAAGTTTCTACAGAACGATCCGGTTCTACAGAACGATCCGGTTCTACAGAACGGTTTCCTACAACTTAGAACCAAAAATTTTAAAAACTATTTTTTAAATAGTTTTTAAAATCTATTAAGAATCAGCTAACTCCAACCTGCAGCAGAAATCAGAAAAAAGAAAGAAACCTATAAAACTTGAGGTGGAACACCAGAACCGGTTCTGAACCGGTTCCGGCTCCTACCTTGGCCAGCTGCATGCCGAACGGCGGCACCTGGATCCTCCCGAGCCGCCGCAGGCTCTCCAGCGCCAGCATGGCCGTGAAGCTGGTGAGGAACTGGATGAGCGTCAGGAAGCAGAACTGGTAGTTACTGATGAGGAACTTGAGCAGGATGTTGAGCGACCCGGAGAACACGCCGTGCGCCACGGCCACGGAGATCCCCAGCAGCCGGCTCCGGAACACCTCCATGGCTTCACCTGGACCTGGAGGGGGGTGGGGGCTCCAGCTGATCCTCAGGAGGGATTCTCCTCTCTGCGCTCCGGCTCCGCACTGAGGGGGAGGCAGCGCGGCGGGGGGCGGAGCGGGAGGAGCCGCAGCCACTCAGGAGATTTTACCGCAGCGGGGGGGGAGGGGGAGCCGGAGCCCCTCCACGGGGCCAAACTCACATCCACGGAGGGAGAAACTTCCCAGGAGCCCCGAGCTGCTGCTGCTAAACTGTTATTACATTTAATGCGCATAAAACAGCCAAACCTCCTGCATAAAACACTTTTAATGATTTGATAAAACACAAATCAAAACCACAGTTTAACATGAAGTGGAGTAAAATAAAATAAAAAATAAGAGTGACATTAAAACGAAATTATAAAATGAACTAAATAAAAAACATTGAGAATTAAAATGAAACTTTAATAAATTAAAAGACAATAAAAAGACGAATAGCAATAAATAAAATTAAATGAAATCAAATAAAAACTAAAAGACATTAGATTTTATAAAAATGTTGAAAAGTTAAATAAAACAAGATAAATAGAATAAAATATGAAATAATTGCTAAAAACACGAATTACTTCATATAAAACTCTTATTTTGACTTTTAAAGGCAGATTTGTGGTTCTGAACTTTTCTGGATTTATTAATCTGCTGTCATTGGAAACAGGTTTAACAGCTTTTGCGTTCAGATTTAATGTGTTCAAATCTGAAGTTCTGACCCGGTCCGGTTCCGTTTGTTCTCAGGATAAACGTTAATGGTTCCCGTTCAGGATGACCCGCCCACTTCCGGCGGGTCATCAGGCCTCAGAACAGAAACGATCCGGAACCATTAGAACCTCCCGCTCTGGGTTCACTCACATTTACTCTTTAATTTCAACTACATGTGGAAATGTTTCTTCATCTGTCGGCCAGAGAAAAACTGGAAGATAATGAAGTAATAATGTCTCCTTGTAGTCAGTTAACTCACCATCTCACATTAAAGCAGTAAAAGTTCAGCAGCAAACAGCTCCAGTCGCTCTGCGTCAACGTTGCTAATAAATCACACGGGCAACGCTGTTGATCAACGCTCAACATGTTCATTGTTCCACCTCCTGACTCGCCACAAGGGGGCGCGCCTAAGGGAGGGGGTTTTACCACCATTCAACCCTGGGGGCAGCACCGAGACACTTGCAATCAGACAATTTGCACAGAAACATAAAAACTATTCAGTTTGTCTGCAGTGAAAAGTGGATTTAGGGTTCAGTTATCAAACGGGTGGATGGAAAAGAAACATTTATTACATTATAAACATCATTTACATAAAATACTTTAGGATTATATTTCACATCTCGATTAACTCAGAGTCCAATCAGCCAATAGGAGCTCAAATCCAGCCAGAAGAACCACCCACTGTCCTGAAGATGCCCCATGGTGTGTGTGTTAGGATGTGTGTGTCTCTGTGTGTGTCTCTTTGTGTATCTCTTTGTGTGTGTGTCTCTGCGTTTGTTTCTAATACCTTGTGGGGACCATTTTCCTGACACATGCTGTGTTGTGGTCCCCACAAGGGGAAACTGTTTTTGGGTCAGGGGTCAGGTTTAGGACTAAGGTGTGAATTGAGTTTTGGTTAGGGTTGGGTATGTAATGGGTAGGGTAAGGGTAAGGTTTAGACTGTAGAAATGAATGGAAGTCAATGGAAAGTCCCCACAAAGATAGCTTTGTGGCAAACATGTGTGTGTTAGGATGTGTGTGTGTGTGTGTGTTATGGTGCTGCAGCGAGGCAGGAAGGTGAGTAGATCTTCACCGTCTCGTCCCAAGAACAATCCACCACCTGCAGAACCAAACAGCTGCAGTTACTGATTGATCAATCAATCAATCAATCAAATTTTATTTGTATGGCCCCTTTCAGCAGCAAGGCAGTTAAAAAGGATTTTCATCATAAACTCAAATATACCAAATAGAAGCAGAAACATTTTGTTGTTACTCATCAGATTATTGATTATTCTTTCATTGATTATGTTTCTAAATCAGCTCCAACCAGCTGGGTTCATTCTGGATTTAAGGGAGCTCAGCGTTTCGGCTGGTTTCAGTTTTCTGGAAGGTTGTTCCAGATCTGGGGAGCATAGAAGCTGAACGCTGCTTCTCGGTAGCTGAATAGTCAGAACCAGCAGGTTGATCCAGCAGCAGATCTCGAATCGTTTCAGTGATTTATGACCCGGGTGGTGTAGAACTAGACGATATAGAACTAGACAATATAGAACTAGACGGTGTAGAGCTAGACGGTGTGGAACTAGGTGGTGTAGAACCAGGCGGTGTAGAACTAGACGGTATAGAACTAGATGGTGTATAACTAGACGGTGTAGAACTAGACGGTGTAGAGCTAGACAATGTAGAACTAGACGGTGTAGAACCAGGCGGTGTAGAACTAGATGGTATAGAACTAGACGGTGTATAACTAGACGGTGTAGAACCAGGCGGTGTCTCTATCCTCCTGGTTCTAGTCAGAACTCCAGCAGCAGCTTCTGCTGGTTTTTCAGTCTGACCTGCTGCAGGAATCAAAGTTTCTCTGGTTCTGGAAATGTTCTGCTAGACGGCCCACTGTGGAACCGGCTTTATGTGGCTCTGGAGGCTCAGGTCAGAGGTCATCCCATCTGAAGGACTGTGGGTTTACTGATGAACAGCCACTGGAGGTGAACTGAGCTTCTTCCTCCATCAAGGTTTTAACTTGTTGCTGCATCTCGTCTCTTCTGTCGTTAAGCTGCCGTTCCATAAGATATATTCAGAGGATGTTGTCTCTTCAACATAAAAGCATCAAATCAGAAACCGGAAGTCAACCATACACTGTACAAAATAAAACTAAGTAAAGGCCATTAGTGCTAAAGAGGTGATGTAACAAATAAGGAGCTTAATTTGTGGTTGTTTACATCATCTCTACTCGCAGGTTTCAGGCCTGATCGCTAAGTTACAGTAACTGTACCGATTAGATCCAACAGAACTGCCTGGTGTTGGAGCAGAACCGGTCCAGACCGGACCAGATGGAGGCCCAGGAGGATGAACTGATTCTGTTCAGGAACGGGTGCGTTAGCATTAGCTGAACTAATGCAGTGCACTACGTTAGCTCGGCTAGCTTTCCACTAGCGGTGGCCACCAAAAAGGTTTGAATGACAAGAAAAATCTGAATTAAAATCTGTATTCAGACGTTTTCCTGCCTCTCTTCAGTTTGTTTGGAGCTTCTGCTGTTTGTCACTGCAGTGATAAATGTGTGATTCAGTTTTTATTGCTGACTGTTCGGCGATAAGTGCTGTCAGCCAGATGCCGCCTGCAGCTAAAAGCCGCTCTGATGTTTATCTTCTTTCTGTTAGACGGACTGAATGTTCTGCTGGAAGCGGCCATCCGACCCGCCGCTCGGCCTGGACATCAAAGTCAGCGAGTTTCCATCAAACAGAAGCTCATTAGCTTTAGCTGCAGCTTTCATCTTGTAACCAACCTTTAATCCTGCAGCAGTTACCTTCTGCTTTATTTATTGTTTCCAGCTGCAGGAAAAAAAATCCGCCCTGCTTTTATTTTGTTTATTTGTTTATTTATTTTATTTTGTTGTCGTTTTTGTGACTGGAGCTTCTTCAGAGTAAAAACTTTGTTTAAAACTGTTTATACTGTAACCATGGAAACGACTTAAATCAGACTGACTGTACTCTGAATAAAGTGGTTGGGAATCACCTGAAGAACATATTTGGTTTGTTAATATTAATGTCTTCATAAATCACAAAGATTTAAAGATTGCAGCTAATAAAATGAGAGAAGGATTCATCGCCTTCAGCTAAACCTGAACTAGCTTCAGCGCCGGGTAATACACCGAGCTCATGCTAGCTGCCCCATCTGTCGCTAACTGAATGCTAACCATGGGTTGGGATAAAGATTTCTTTAAAGTCAAACGTTTTTGGGCGACGTGTTAACAACGGATTAAACAGTTTTAACTGCTGAAAGAAGTGGCAGAAGGCATCAATATGGGAAGTGGGGAAGCCGCTACTGAATCAAACTGAACAACAGATTTGGTCACTCTGAGGTAAAAACAGCAAACAGCTTCCAGTCCAGGGGGATCGGCCGACAATGTGCTGCCGGGCCTGCAGGTTGTTCTGCACCTCCAGCTCAGAACCAGAATGGAGCTGAAAATGTTCTCAGGCCTGGAGCAGCAGCGCGGTGACTCAGCCTCAGCACAGGAAGGCTCTTCTGTCATCAACTTTAACAAGCCAAGGCTGCAGCAGAACGCGACACAGACGGAGGGATGAAGGAGCTCAAAGCCACACAGACCTTTAATGTCTCCCAATGATTACGAGCAGAAAAGAAAAACACTAATTAAAAACAACAAATCGTTCACCACATTCCTGCAGTACATCAGCGTACATTTAAAACTCCAGTTTGAATTCATATTCTGTCACAGGAGAAAACATGAAGGTAACAAACAGCTGGAAAAACATAAACGCTGGCCAGGATTTCAGTCAGAGCGAAAGACGAAGCTAAAGATGAAGATGAGATTAACCATCCGTCTAAACTTCCTGTCAGGTTTATGGAAATGAGCTTCTTTAAAAAGCTCAGGTAGAATCTCTTCCCTCCACCAACGAGCTCATCATCATCATCCACACCACCAGGAGGAAGTTAGCCGTGATGCTAGCATGATGCTGCTGCTCAGTGATGTGGCTGAAGGTTCATCTGCTCCAGGAGTGAAACTTGTTTCTGAATCTACTGGATGTCAAAGAAAACCTGAAACCTGCCATCAGATCAATAAAACGCCGGTTTAGATCCAGGCTGATCTGTGTCGCCTGATGGTGAGCCTCTGAGCTCAGACTGACCCGACGGACCGGACCGGACCCAAAACGGACCGGACCGGACCCACAACGGACCAAGACACCAGAGGCCTTTACGACTCGCTGCTCTGAGCGGCCATCTGCAGTCAGAGATGGATGACCCTAGTTCAGGTGCGCACGCACGCACGCACACACACACACACACACACCCCCACACACACAGACACACACACACACACACACACACACACACACACACACACACACACACACACACACACACACACACACACACACACACTCTGTTATCTCAGAGCGCAGCGCTGACAGGAAGGATGTTCCACATCAGGAAGCCTCCTGTAGATCCGAACTGTTTAGTTCATTCATGCCGTCAGGACATGAAACAGCCGCAATTTTACAGATTTACAGGCTGGAAGATACAGAAGTCAGACTGGATGAGGATGATGAGGAAATGATCACATAGATAAGGACAAAC
The DNA here is from genome assembly GCA_903067055.1 of Poeciliopsis paucimaculata. Lineage (NCBI taxonomy): Eukaryota > Metazoa > Chordata > Actinopteri > Cyprinodontiformes > Poeciliidae > Poeciliopsis > Poeciliopsis paucimaculata. The sequence continues at coordinate 16,373 of CAEGAD010027541.1, forward strand.
CTTTAGATGAGGAGAGGAAGAGGATGTTAAAAATGAATGAGTGGGATGAAAAGAGGTGTGGAAGGGGGATGAGGATGAAGAGGCTGAAGAGTGGGATATTTAGGGCTATAACTATATCTCCTGCTCAAGGCTAGCTAAGCTAACTGGGTAGCATCAACTGTCTCACTCAGTCTGTGGTTACCTAGCAACAACCTACTGGATAAAACGTCTCAGGTTCCTCAACAAACCTCATTCCCCAAAGGTCACAAAGACAGATGAAAAACTGCCTGACCCCCACTGACCCCGACCCTGCAGGGTCACGGAGGGCTGAGTGATTATTCTCACTATCAGTTATTATTACAGAACAATAAGGAAGAAAAGTCCAAACAGCGATCAGAGGAGATGAAAGGGTGGCTATGGAAACTTAATGTACCACGTAAAGGTAAACAGGTCGAGTGTTTCAGTTGGTCAACAGCAGGAAGTGCAGAGGATGAGTGGGATAAACGGGTCACCTGGTGGGGGATGTGCAGGTTGAAGTCCAATCCACAGACAAACTCTGAATGATGCTCCACTGTGTCCAGGAGAGGCAGACGTCTGCCCAAGTCCCAAAACCTGAGGACAAAAACACAAACGCTGAGACGTGTTCTGTTGGTTCTGCTGGTTCTGATGGTTCTGTTGGTTCAGATGAGCAAAAGCTTTTCTGGTTTGACACACTTCAGATTCTCTTCGGCTGTCTCATGAACCTGGAGGAGATTATCTGCTCTCCATCAGGCTCTTGATGCATCAGGTTGAATTTATGAATCTCATTTATTAAGACCAAAATACAACGCTAGTATTAGCATTAGCATGCTAGCAGTTTGTATTTCCCTTTGTTGGCTTCTATCAAAGCTACGCCCCAAAGAGGGCTAGTGAGGCATTTCTTTAGCTTTGTTTTCTGTGAGTGTGTGTGTGTGTGTGGTGGTTCCAGAATTAATACTGCCCTAATGGAGCCCATTGAAACCTGCACCCCCCCTTCTCTGGTCCAAAAATGATTTAATTGCATTTGCAAAGTGGATGAGTCTGGAGGGAGTGTTTGCTGCGTCAGGACACACACACACACACACACACACACACACACACACACACACACACACACACACACACTTGCTCTGTCAGGACCAGGAAGAGAAATGGTCTTTCAATTAGCCTGATTGGCTGCCTGAGCTGCAGCTTCGTTGCCTCTCTGCTCTCACGTCTTTATTCCTCAAAACCAGGTTTGGTGGACGATCGTTTCCCCGCCGTCCCTCCGTGTCCCCTGACCGTTTCTGCTGCTCAGCCTGTATAATTCATCTGCACTGTGACATCATTATGTTGAAGGTTTTGTTGGGAAAAATAATTCTGTGTTTTCGTCTCTTTTAGCTACCTGCATGCTCGCATGCTCACACACACACACACACACACACACACTCCTCTGTGTGGGTGTGTGCGCGCGTTTGTTTCTAATACCTTGTGGGGACCTTCCTGACATCCTACGTTGTGGGGACCCACTGCTCCTTGTGGGGGCTGAAGCCTGGTCCTCACAAGGGGAAACGCTCTTTTTGGGTCAGGGGTCAGATTTAGGACTAAGGTGTGAATTGAGTTTTGGGTAGGGTTAGGTATGTAATGGTTAGGGTTAGGTTTAGGATAAGGGTAAGGTTTAGACTGTAGAAATGAATGGAAGTGAATGGAAAGTCCCTGCAAAGATAGATGCACAAACGTGTGTGTGTGTGTGTGCGTGTGGGACTCTGAGAGGTTTTCCTCACTGACTGAGTCGTCGTAAATCTTTTAGCTCAGCAACATTTTAGAGAAATCTGTTTTATTGCAATACATGTTGACGTAGTTAAAGCGGACTGACGGCTGCGGCGCTAGTAGATGGAGCTTAGCGTTAGGTTGTCATCCATCAATCAGAGAGTTGATCGGGTCTCTGGTTGTTGGTCCGTTTCCCTTGGATGAGCCACTGACAGACCCTCAGACTTAATAACCAAAGTGCAGATCAGTTTTCTGGCTTAATGGATGCAGTGGTCATAAATACCTTAGCGTTTCTGTCGTAGCGCTGCTCAGCGCTTCAGAGGAACGATAACGACCTGCAGCTTGGAGCCACTGCAGCGTTCATCGCTGCCCTGCTGAGTAACGCCCATGATGCACTGGGCCGGAGGGACGACTGGACAAACAGCCAAACATTTTCTACCAGCAGGCTCAGACTGACCAACAGACCGACTGAATGACAGACTGACCGACAGACAGGCCATCCAACTGACCCACTCCACCCAAACTAGCAGACTAGTAAACCACCAAACCAATCCTACAGACTAACGGCGACTAACCAACCATCATTGTTTGCTAGAGATGAAGGCAACAGATCCAGGAGAGAAACCCGACCACGGATATCTGTAGTCATGATATTTATATATTGCTAATATCCATACCCAGCAGTAATCTGGCTGCAGGGACGTTAAATGTGGAGCGAAGGCATAACTATAACATTGAGTGAATCAGGGATTATAGTGGAAGGCAACATGGAGGACGCAGACCTGCTGAGGTGAAAGGAAGTTAATGAGTCCAGGTTAGGAACTAAAAGTCTCTTTTGTTTGCAGATTCCAGGTGATTATTTAACATCTTTTGTGTTTCATTCAGTGGAACCGTCCATTCAGCCGCCGCTTTGTGCCGATAACATGAGACCCGTTCAGTCACAGCAGACAGGAGATCTAAAGACTGACCGCTGAGAAAACAATCAGCATTTCCATGGAATATTTAGGGACGACGTGTCTGTTGTGATTATAGCTTCGGCAGGAAATTAATGCCATCAAGTGCAAACTCACACAACGGCAGGGAAACGATTACCTAAAGCAAACACCATGCTTTGTTCAAAGGAAAGATCACAAGCGTCTTGCTTTCAGAGCGACACGAACGGATGATCTTCATCCATCAGCAAGTTTGTTTCCAAGCAGCCAAACTGTCCAACGTTTGGACCGACAGTCAGAAGAGCGAGCAGGTCCCACGTTGAGGCTAAAATCCTGTTTTTACAGGTCAAACTGTCTCATCTTTGGCACATTTAGATGTTCAGACAGAAATCGGTCTTCAGACCAAACTCCCCCCTTTCCTCCGACTCGTCACAGTCTTTTCCTCACATACGGGATCCGACTTGGAGGTTCCTCAGCAGACCATAAGACTCGTGGGATCGTTTTCACATGAGAGCTTGTACCAGAAACTATCCGGTACAAACCAACACGGTCCGGCCGTCCAGCTCAAACCTGCTGGAACAAGACCACCGTCCGACGATCTCACCCTGAGGACCTTCACTGACTGTTGGAGTAAAAGATTCTAGTTTGTATTTTCATCCAAATCAGACGAGTTTTACTTGGACACCGTCTCACTTCCTAACAAGTTCTGTGTAGTTTCATTGAAAGTAGACCTTGGCTGGACGGTCAGACGCAGTCGGAGGGAACGGCCAACGGTCAACGAGATCCCATTGACTTTAACGTGAGCTAACGTTGGGTACCTCATCAGCCTAGATTTCCATCAGATTGATGCCAGATTGGGTCTGGCATCGCTTTTACTCAAAGAACCGTTCCGCTGCAGAACCGTCCAGACGTTCGATGGGTGTCAGAAGAGTGGAGAAACCTCCTTTTATTATGAAGGAAAGATGTTCTGCTGAAGCCGGACGCTGGGCCGGGCCGATCCTCTGAACGGAGCCGATTCGGCCGATGAATCGTCACCGAAGACGTTTGGCTGCTGAAGACGCTCCACAACCATCGGGGTTTCAGAGACCAGCCACATTCCAGTTGTTACATCCAACTGGTTCTGTCACCTGGACAGAACCGTTCGGTACCGGGTCACGTGCCTGTTCATCCCTTCACTTTAGGAATGCCTCAATGTGTCCGAGATAAAACCCATCGGAGAAGCCTTCAGAGAACTGATGACGACCCCTCAGACCAAACCGGGTCTAACAGCCGTTCCGGCGCCGCATTAAAGGACAATTAAATAAACTTTATCATAAAACGTTTTCTTCTCTGCAGACTGGATAAAACTTCACGGACGTCTGGTGAAGCCAAACCAGAGCAAACATGAGGCGAGTGGGCGGCTCTGTGGCGGCGAAACAGGAAATTAATGTTAACAAGCAGAATCATCATCTAAAGCAAACAAACCATCAAACCACCAGCCTGGCGGCCATTTTATCACTTTACTCATCATAAACAATTAAAGCTGCAATTATTTCAATGACGGAGAAAACTGATAATCAGTGATCAATAAGATTAACTTCTCCAGCTGAAACTGGATGTTATATTAACACATTTCACATTTAAAGCTGAACTGAAGTTAAATAAAAGTAAAACAATTCCTTTCATTATTTAACGTTAGTTCAGCTTTTAATTGACGTCTCCGAACTGAAAAGAGGGCAGAGTTTTTTATTTCTCAATAAATAAAGACTGAATATGGAAATCCTGAAGTAAATCAATTATTCATTTAATTCAAGAGTGAAATAAATTCATTAACATTAACTAATAATACAAATATTAATTACTGCTAATGATTATATTTATGATTATTTATGTAATTTAATTTATCAATAAATAGAAAAATTATAAGACAAAATAAGCTCCCAAATTAAATGAGTATATTTATAAAATATTATTACACAATAAACCGTCAGCTGTTATCTGCACATGGCAACAACATATTTATAATTTATTCATTTTGATTTTGAGACATTTTAAAATATTTTTAACGTTGCATAAATATAAATAATAATTGACCCAAAAGCATTTTTATTCAGTTATTAACTGAATAAACGTTTAAATCCAGTTTTATGCAGATTATCAAGGAATTACAGATTAATCTCCACTTATTCTGGATTATTAAATATATTTATAATTTTTCTATTATTCTGGATGTTTTCCCAAAGTCTGAAATGATTCTTTTTCATCCCACGCTCCATCAAACATCATCATCATCATCATCACTCCTCCTCCTCCTCCTCGGCCCATAATTGAATAAAAACGTGACCCATCTGCAGCCGCCATGGTTTTTCTCTGGACCAGAACCGGACAATAGTTACTGCAGACGGGTCACTTTTATGAAATAAAAGGTAAAAATTGGTTTATTTTGTAGTTTACAGCTCAGTAAAGAGCAGTTTTTGTGGAACCGGCACATCATTCAAGATCCAAAACAGAAACAGAACTTCAGTCTGTCGCCGGTACTGTTTCGGTCCGTTTTCCTTCTTGGGAAAACTTTTTACTGTTTTTCCTTCGCCAAACAAAATCCTTTCACGGGCCATAAATGGCCCACGGACCACACTTTGGACACCCCTGGTTTAGAGGCTGCGAACCGGAACCAGAACCGGTCCGGAACTTACCGGACGGTGAAGTCGTAGGAGCAGGAGGCCAGAACGGTCCGACTGAACGGGGAGAACTGCGGAGAGAATCAGAGGCGGGATCAGCAGGATGTTCTGTTCTGGAGCAGAGACCCGGATCTGACCGGACCTGGAGCAGAACCCGGATGATTTCTTCAGAAAGATGGAGAACATTTGAGGAGCTTCTGGGTCGGTCGGTTCTGATCCAGAGGACAGGGCTGCTCATCAGGTGGTTCTGCTCCTTAAACCCAGTCCAGTTCAGAAATGCTGACAGAACCTTTTGGTTCCTTCGTTGATCCGGACCTTCTGAACCGTTCTGTGTTTAATCTGTGTCGGGTCTGATCCCCCAGCAGAACCACCAGTACCGATCCGTTAACGACAGATTAGAAGTAATAAAAATTAAGTAAAAAAATAAATAATAAAATAAAATAATTCAATAAATATAAAGAAAATGTAATTCAGAGTTTTGACACAAGGTGTCAGTAAGTTTTAAAGTTACTTTAATTAAAGGAAATAAAATAATTTCTACGATTTGAAACCAGAAGTGATGAAATGCTGAGAGGAAGTTCAGTCAACATCTGAAGACTGATTGTTTGTGCTAAGTTGTGTTGAATCGTCTCATCGATTGGTGATGTCTGTCTGCCTCCCGTCAGGAGGAACCAGAATGAGCTGCGACAAGCGCTGCTACAGGAGCAGAACTCCAGCTAAACGGCTGAAAACCGGAGTTTAGCTTCTGCAGTAAAAACAGTTTACACACACACACACACACACACACAGGCTAATGTGTGTGTTCCTATTTGGGCCATTAAAGTGGGAGTTTTGATGCTGTCAGGACCAACAGACTGTTTCTCAGTTTGAGGCAGCAGGATGGAGAGGGACAGTGTGTGTGTGTGTGTGTGTGTGTGTGTGTGTGTGTACCTTGACCCTACGGATGGCGTAGTTGTGTCCCAGCAGCTGACTGACTGGCTGTGTGACGTTCCTCAGGTCCCACACACACACGCTGCAGTCCACTGATCCTGTAGCCACCAGATTCTGCAGACAGATTAAAATAATCTGGTTAAAAAAATCATTTTATTCCAACTTTGAAATCAGGTGAAATCAAGTTTCACCTGATTTCAGGTGAAACTTAAAGCAGGTTAAACTCTGATCTGTGATCAAACCGAGTTCTGTGATTGATTAGTCGTGCCTGACCCACCTGGTCATATTTGCACCAATCACAGCTCAGGATCTCAGCTTTGTGAGCAGGAACAGCCAATCGGCACGCGGCGGCCTTCACATCCCAGACTCTGAGCGTCCCGTCGCCTGAAAGCAGACGCAGGTTTTACCCAGCATGCACAGCGTCAGCACAGCCAAAGTGAGAGCAAGACGCAGGATTACAGATTATTAATTTCTAATCAGACTTTCTCCAGGATAATCCAACAAAACTTCCCGATGACATCAGAGCTGCAGCGGTGAAACAGAGATTAAACCTTTCACCTGCAGGCAGCATGGCGAGCAGGAGGCGGGTTCCCACAGGGGGCGGGGCTTAAAGGGGCAGGGCCAAAGATTGGCTCATGAGTGGAATCAGGCCGACAAAACTGTTCATGGGCCGAGGCGCTGACATGAAGAGGCAAGGGGCGGGGCTTAGAGGGACGCAGGGGGCGGGGCTTCCTGTCTGCCAGACATGACGCAGGATGGAGCAGAAAAAGTTTCTCAGACAGACTGAAGGATGAAAACTTTCTCTGGTTTTATGAACCCATCTGAGCCCACACCCTTCGCTCCATTACAAACTATCAGCTGAACATTTAAAAATTGAGATAGATGAGAGTAAAAGCTCAAAAAGCTTCACTTCATGAGTCGATTTCTGAAAGTTTGATGCTTTTTATTGCTAAATGTTCAGTTGATCAAAACGTGAACTGAGCGCAAAAAGCTAAACATGGCGACTGCAGGAAGTCCTGAGGCGGCGCTAGGCCTGTCGCGATAAACGATAAATCGATTAATCGAACGATAAATTAAAACTATCGACTTCATTTCAATTATCGGCTTTATCGTTTC
>CAEGAD010027542.1:0-41204 GCA_903067055.1 Poeciliopsis paucimaculata
GAATGAAAATCATTATAACCTGTTTATGTCACGTTAACGAAGAACAGCTGAAAAGTTACCAGGTTTACCGGGCGATATAGTGTACAGACTTCATAATCTGCACTCTTGGTTGAATGCAGTATTTATTTCCTCTTTGGCTTTATGGTATTTAGTTTTTATCCAAGTACATTTTTTGTTGATAGAGACTGAGAATCCATTTTATTTTTGTTTTTGGTTGTTTATCAGTTACAGTGTTAAGCGTTCTTTTGAAAATAAAACATATCCATCTTTGGCATGCATTTTTACATCATTTCCATTATTTCAGTGTAAAAAGGTCTTCAAACAATATTATTGTTTATCGCAATAATTTTTGAGACAATTGATCGCTCCGGAAAATTTGGTATCGTGACAGGCCTATGTGTAAGGATAGTTCAGTCAAAGTCCATATATAAATCTAACTTAGAATCTGTAGCAAGATTTAAAAAGTGAAGCTGAGTTCAAAGGTTATTCATCCTGATCTTGAGGTATTTAGCAAAGAGGGTTGAGCAAAGAAATTAGTCTCTAGATGTGCATAGCTGGCAGAGAAATATGTGCAGCTGTAACTTCAGCAAAATGTGTTTTCTTTACTCAGGGGGGCTGAATGCAAATGCACATCACACTTCCCAAACTGTTATGTCTGCAAATGAAAATTAAAACCCACATATCCTACTTGGTATGTGTGCGTGTGTCTGTATGTGTCTGCCACATACAGACACACTAATAAATTACACAAATGTTTATGGGTATAATGTGAAGAACTGTGAAAAAGTTCAAGACTTGAACAACTTTGCTTGAATATTTCTGGTTAACGTCAGATGGAAGCATTGTGCTTTCAGTCCACTAAAATCCTTCTTCTCACATCTCATGATGTGCTCATTATATCACAAATAATACAGTATCCCATAATAAAGAACAATCTAATAAAACGCTTTGAAAAGGTCTATTGCAGAAAATTGATTTTTATTTTCTTCTTTTTTACAGTAAAGCAGATTTTTCACAGTCTCACTATCTGCCCTTCAAATGGCTTCAATATTGAAAGCATTATCTCCTACCTTTCAGTGGGACAAAACCACACACACTGCAAATGCAATTATAAGATGTGACTGTGCCAAGATTATCATTATTTTTATGCATATTCTGACTCCAAACTGCATACGTTTGACTGCCTGTTATATTCAGTAATGTGTTAGTTGTTGTTTAATGAGTAAGAGCACTGTTGAACACATTCAACAGCTTAGGCTTTTAGCATTTTTTATTTCAAAGTAGAGCATTAACCTAAAAAGAGATCTGGCAATGATTATTGTAAAGCTTCTTTTAGACACATGATTTCACTGTGAAGTAGTCTTGGTTCAGAAAAAAAAACTGTGCAAATTGCAAATGCAGGAGATTACTTCCATCCAACCAATTAAATATTTCCTATATTGCAGACTTTAAGAATTTTACAATTTAGGAGAACTCAGTTCTGCACTGACAATATCCAAGACTTATTCTAAACTCCTCTTTTCCTATAAGTTGTATTCGGAAATGGTTTGGAATTCAAGAAACAAAATATGAACGAAGAGAGAAAGGTTTGTTCAAAAACAAAGGGTCAGAAGGACAAATTTTAAAAACCAATTGTGCTTTAATTCTGGAGACGAATCGAATAGTTGGACAGAAAAGGCACATTCTCCAAATTTTGCATCTAACCACTTAATCTTACTTTGTACGATAAATAAAATGAAATCCATCAATCCATCCATTTTCTATTCACCCTCGCCTATCTCCAGCTAATGTTCCAGGCAAGAGGCAGGGACCACGCTGGACAGGTCGCCAGTCTGTCGCGAATAAAATGAAATACAAAGGCATTAAAAGGCAGATAAATAATTCATTTCCTCTAACTGCCTAACATCCAATAACATAGCATGCCTTTAATGCATGTAAAAAGATACATTTGCAGCTATAAAAAAAAATTTCTAACATCAATATGTGAAGAGCTCAGCTCTTTCCGCTTGATTTAACATGAATACAGTGTAGGGCTAATCTGGTGACAATGCTTTTTGATTAACCAAATAATTGCCAAAGAGGACTGCGTTTTTTAAGAGAATTTGAACCATCAGAAGTTAAACTGTGCCACTTGAGCAAAGCATATTTACAAATAAATGTTTTTTTTTGGTTTTTTTTAATCATAAATGCAAAATGTATATATTTTTGTACAACTTTAACTTTACTGCTCTGGGGGTGTTGTTCTTTCATTAAATGCCATTTTTCAGAATCTGAACAATTCAGTTGACAGTTACTCTATTACTAAATTACTTGATAATAATTTCCATAATCAATTAGTCATGATTAAATGGATTAATTGTTTCAGCCATAAAAGATTCCCACGATGATGCTTCAGGAACACTTCAGAAATGAGAGTTTAAAGGTTTCCTGGCTCGAAGGAACCAGAATGAGGTTTGTTCCAGCAGATCGATCAATAAATGAACATCTTACCGCACCGACAAGAAGATAACAGTTTGGAAATAGCTTAAAAGGTTTTCCTACAAAAATATTGTTATACTGTATTACGTACACTCTCATGTTATGTGACATTGAACACGTTAGGGTAATGTGCTAGTTAAAGCAGATTTAGTATAAATATTGTCCTAAAAAAGGATAGCTTAAGTTTTCTTTACCACTAATGGACCTCTCCTCTCAGGTATTATTGTGGAAAGTCCAACAAAAAATGAGAAGAAAAAAAAGTGAGCAAATTTTAGGAAAAAGGGAGAAAAATTCTTACAAAATAATTTCCAACAGTAAAAACGGAAAATAATTGTATCCCACACATTCTAACTGTGACGACTGAGTATTGGTCATAGCTGCTACAGAGAACCAAGAAGAAATACTTTAAGTACCAGTGGGTTCTACTTCTTATTTCTTTCTGGCATTAGTTTCAGTGGCAGCCGGTGATCATGGCAACGACTAGTCTTTGGCGGGACTGCTCAGGTCTAGACTAGTCCAAGCTGGAATAGTAGACTATTGGCTGCGGTACTGAGGCACTGTGTTTAATTAGGCCCATGCTGCTGAGCTGCTGCTGTTTATTTCCCCTGTGACACAATGCTGATCTCCGCAGACCAGACAGGGAGCGCTGGATATAGTCATTCTGCACACACTTCCCTGCCTCCACTAACGGCTCTATAGGCACGGAATCTGTTCATACACACGTAATCTGTATGCTGTGCCAGTACTTCTGTTTGTGGCCATTCACATTTTGTTCACATGCCATCCTTTAGCAGAAAACAACAATTACACCTCAGCATGTTCAGTCAGTCTCAGCTGCGTTTTCTAAAGTATCACCTTGTTTCACTCTGCACTCCTTTCACATCTCTTTGGAAGACTTCCAAACTTCTTGAGACAACAGTTTATTTGTTAAATAAGATTTTTTTCATTACTTTGACAAATGATCAATGATTAAATTAATTGACTGAGTGTCATGCTTCCTCTGAGGAAAGAAAATCGTAAATGAAAGGTTTGACATTCTGGGGGAGTTTGCTTTTTAACTTTCTCTCCGCGATTCAGGTGACAACATCAAAACCGCTGGGATATGCGTACACTTTGTGAAACTGTAGCCTGCAGCCACTTATCTTGGATTAGTGCAAAGACTTCAAGGGAAAACGTCAGCCTGAGGGGTGTACTACAAAGCGAGATTAATAGGTTTGTGAGGAAAGTTCAGCCTAAAGCCAGAGCTTTCGGTGTCACAAAGGTGGCTCTCTTTTAACCTGGCTTGAGAGGCACGGCCATGCTGGATGTACAAAGTCCTCTATGCTCAGATTTTTGGATTTGAATCAGATTGAAAACACATCACTCTCTCAATGGTTCTTTTTTATTTCTAAACAATATAGGTCCAAAGATTTATTGATGACCTAATTTAAAACTTTTTGTTTTTCTTTGTTGCCATTGACAAATCATTGGGCTTGAAATTAAAATACTGACGAATTATTTTTCAGATACTAATTATAATGTTGGTTATTGTTTTCCAAGTAGAAGTGGCAGAAGATTTGAATATCTTATTTTCAGAAAAAAATATATATATATATTGAGTTTTGTGTGCATTGTGTAACTGGCTTATTTTCAGATGCTGCAGGCCAAGGTGTCAACACAGTGTGAAAGAACTGACAAGAATACCTAGCTTCATCGGGCTGTCACTATATCAGTACCAGCGAGAAAAGTTCTGACACTCTATAGCTGATGTGTGGTCTTACAGTGTCCATCAGTATTTCCCAGCAACTCTGAGCTGTCAGTCTCTTTGCATGGGTTTTACACAGACACACTGTAGCAACAGTAAACACTGATGATGCAAAATTATCTAACTTCCTCAAAATCATTAAATAATTTAAAAATATTAAATGGAAGTGTCCATATGTGTGTTGTACGGAAAGCAAAGATAACCTTGCAAACACTTTAAAGTTTAAGGATGACCAAGATTTATGCATTTTTACCCTTTGCTGCATGCGTTGAGCAGATTCAACCTTTGGCATTTTTACAAGGCTGTCCGTGGTCTGCTTCCATCTAACCTGATGACAGGACCCAACTTAACCATAAAAGACTACAGCTTATTGTTTTTATTTATTTATTTATTTCTATTATTATTATTTTATTTTTTTTGCTTGTTCTAGGAGGGGTCACAGCCCATCAACAACGGGGGCCTAATGATGCTATGATTACCATGACATAGAACTGACTATTTAAATTGAAAAAAAAAAAAAATAAAAATTTAATTAAAATCTGATTTGTACCTAATTTGTGACCACAAAATGAAATGAAAGCAATTTTTCTTACCTTAACTTTCCAGTAAACATGTGAGGGGAACATAACCACTACATTTAGCAATAAATCAAACTGATGCCTTATGACTTACATTTCTGAGCCCACTAAAAGTCTACTGATGCAGGTCTGCTTGTCCACAGAGGAATACATCTTTTTTTTTTTTTTTTACTGAATCATTCATATTGAGAACAAGGGAGCATGGGTGTTTTCCAATTGTAGATGGCAATATTTTTCAACAAGAAAACAATCTTACAATTAAAGATTTAGACCAAATAACAGAATATTTGTCATTTCAAATGCAAACTTGAAGTAAAAAAATAAAACATGAAATTTGCTCAAACGTCTGCATGCAAGTATGATAATGAGATACCTGTATTGGTAGATAGAAGTATAACAAGATCTTTACAATATTTTTCATCAAACTCACTTCTTAAGTTTGAATTATGGAGGTGAGTCCTTAAAGCCAGACATCCTCTATTTATCGTTTACAATCTAATTTTAAAGTAAGACAGAAGGTAGTATTTTCATTGTCTTCTTGCTGTATGACGGAATTGCTTGTTGGACTGACTGACACTAAGAAGTCTTTTCTCCACTCTACACAGTGAAAAAGCCTCAGTCAACTTTAAATTGTTTTTCTAGTAGAATTTTGTATGCTTTGTAAAACAAAATAGAAACAATAACATGATGGTTGAGAAGATACTTACAGTTTGCAAGCACTGTGAGAAAACTGTGATGGAAAAACTGTTAATGCTAATGAAGCTAAAATTCATTTAGCGTGTCCTAACAGCATCAAACCATTTTTCTATTTTTTTTAATAATTTAGATTGTACTTATAGAAGCAATTAAACATTTTAACAGTTAAACATTTAGTTAAAAGATGTTACTCAGAGAGGAAATGAAGTAGCTTTGCTCTGTCTGTTTTTTTTGTTTTGTTTTGTTTTGTTTTTTGTAGTAAAAGATACAGTGACAGCGTGTAAGTAAGACGATAAAAACAGCCTACAACCACTGTGAGAATGCTGTAACTGATTTACGATTAGCCACTAATTACACTAAAGTTGTCATCTGCTTCAGAGCTTCCTATAAACATACCAAGGTTGCATTACTGCTTTGAAGCATTTTGCAATCTCACTTATCTAAAATATTTAGAGTGGTTAACCTTGAAGCTGAAGTTCTGTACTTAATATGTTTTCTTTAAAATACTTTTGAAGATACAAAGCATTTATACATTAAAAACACAAAAGGAGCATTTGGAAGGCAGAAAATCCCTTTCAGGCAGAGTTCTTTATTTATTCATAGCGCAAAGAACCATGAAAGCTTAAATTTGTAAAACAATGCTAGTCTTTGTATTTGATTGCATGTCAATTTCTTAATATTAAGAAATTGACATGCAATCAAATTTGTTTCAGGCTGAAACTGCCTATGTTTTGTGCCTTGTGAACAGTCAGGTTATTTGTAACTACCCATTTGTGTTCAGTATGTGTGCATAGTTATGGCAATAACCCCAACATGGAGCTGCAATCCAGCAGAATCACGTTTACCATGTAGACATAATAGATCACCTTCTCATCTATATAAATCCAAGGAGGTGCAGAAGTGAGCTATATGTCATACTATTTGTGTGTTGAATATTGTATAGATTTCAAAATGTTTTAAGGGCATATATCAAGACATTAAAAATGCACACACAAACTGAAAATTGAGGGCATGACACCCGGGAGAAGAGTTCCCACATCTCCTCGGTAGCCTCTAAAAATCAATCCAGGAAAAAGGCAATAATGTTGACAAAAGTTATGTTGAGTCTCCAGATCGTTGCAGGGCACCAGCTCCACTGAGTTCTTTTAAACAATATGTTTAATTTAGAAGTGGATTCAGAGAACAGTTTCTTATTTATTCCTCTCAGTGGAGCAGAACAGAACATCAGGTCAGCACAATACTACAGCCAGATGAGGACACAGAAAGTTAGACTGCCAAAATATGTCAAAAGCAAACATTCAGTTTAACAATTTTATCCTAGCAAGTCTGAGTGAAACTTTGATGAAGGACGAAGTGCTTCTACATTTTTTATGCCTTCAAAAGCTGTATTTTAAGAACAATCGAAGCCTATGGCATGACAGAAATCAGTTGGACTATTCTGGCACTAACTCAACAGTGAAAGTAGGCCTGGCAGACTGACCATATGGTCTGCGCCAGATTTTGCTTTTTTCGCACTCGCGACTACACAAACAGATGCACAAATGTTGAGGACAAAATGTGATTCATTTCCTGCTTTTTGGACCTTCACTGCCGCATCCCCTCAAGCTTTAATGTCAAGCAAATTGCTAAGTTCATATAGATTGAAAAACGATGTAGGCCCTTTCTCACAGTCCCAATATTATGGCACGATATCAATATCAACGTTATTCAGGTCCTTTCTGTTTAGATGGGTAGCCCCTCAAATCCATATTTCAACTCCAGACACATAATTGTTGGCATTTTAAATTACATGTCTGTTGTCTGCCCTCTTGTAGACGTTTTTCCTTTCTCATAAAATGAGAGGGACTATTTTTCTTGGTAAATGCCACCATGTGTCCTCTTTGGGCTGAATATATTCAAAAAATAATTCATGAGACACACTTTTACAGTGAGAATCCTGTTTGGCTTGTAATTCTTTTGCCATATGGATCCATTGTGTCTGGATGATGAAGTGAGTGAGTGCAGCCAAAAGGACACCCAGAAACTCGTTTTGAAGTGCACAGCTGTGTACATATCAGTAGTTTGTGAGGTAGGTAATGCGGGACCTTCTTGTCACAGTCACCAATAGTAAACTCAGCTGCCTCCAAATCACAGGACTAATGGAGGGATTCTCCATTCGGATGCAAAAAAGAAATACTGTTGTTCGAGGTTTCAGTGGCATGAGAGTAGCAAAATGGGAGTCATAATGGCAGATTTAGTTATGGTGTTAATGTATCTCAGAGAAGCTCATCTGTCACTGTGTGTAATGGGCTAAAGGAGATGGAGATAAGTTGCAGAGTCAATGTGACATTTCTGTCTGTTTTTCCCTCCTTTTATGTTGGTATCTATTCAGTTTTTTTTTTTTTTGGGGGGGGGGTTTTCACACAGTGTGCACTGTGTGACCATGAACTTTTACATTTAGCCATATCTGCATTGTGCCTCAATGCTGACATTTGGAGTAAAGAAATTTAAGAATAAGGTATTCAATTAAAAGCAGTTTTTCCCCTTAAAGTTTACCTAAAATTTATAAAAACTCTAGCACATGCCAATACACCTCCAGCAACCGTCCACTTTATTAAATGAATCTATTAAATTGCTTGCTAGTAGAAACAACAAATCAGTCAATCACAGGGTAACAACTCATTGCATTTGGATATCTTGATTTGGAGATGACGCCTTGTTCAAACCAAGCATCAGATTGTGGAATCTGCATTGATCTGGATTGTTCTTCTTGTAACACTTCCAGGCCCTTACTGTCATCTAAACAGTGCAGTATTTTGGGGTGTTTGGTGATAATGCTCATTCCTTTATGACCCAAGTGTACTCTGATTGGTACTTCCAGAAGAATGACAAAACTCAAATAATCACGTAATGATTTATTAAACATGACAGTTTCAACTGTAACCTCCACAGTCACCAGATCTCAATCCCTTAGAGCACCTTTGAGATGATGGAACAGGAGATTCACATCATAGATGCCAATTAATCTTCTTCCATTGAATAAATATGAACCAATATTTCTGATAAATACGTTCAACGCTTTTGCAAATGCATGTGTCAGAGAGAAAAAGACATCTATTTATTTTGTTTGAAATTAAGGGCTTCTTGTGTTTCTTAGCGTTAGCATGTGAGTCATAAACGTAAATGACAAAAACCTTACAAAAGTTAATGTTAGTACATTAATTTCTTTTGGATGTCATCATCAGAAATCAGCAAATATTCCAAAGACCTATAGTAACCTGTTCTTAGTGCTAATTTGGTACATTTTGTGCCGATGTTGCTTCAGGTTAGTTTATTTGAACTTTGGACATTTTTGGCAGTCTTTGTGTTATCTTACTGTCCAGCAGACAGACACACTAATGATGATTGTTTCTTTCTCAGCTTTCTTCTTGGCAGCAAAGTAGTCTAACACCCAAAGCAATAAAACGATAACTAGACGCCCAGCATATCAATGTTTACATTATGATTTGGGAAGACTTGCTTTTTGGAAAACAGACTTTAGAATATGAAGCCAAAAGAAATACATTACTCAAAGCTGTGGAGCCAAAAGTCAGTTAAACCACACTCTAAGGAGCATCTTATTAGCAACTCCCACTTCAGAGCTCTCCTTCTTTAGCAAATACAGTCCATCGGCATTCCTTTTTGTCTGTTTAGAACAACACTGTTGGGTTGGAAATGATTGGACGACGGAAAGAGAGCTGTGACAGACTTGGGCAAATACTCACAGCAAGATCAAAGCTGCTGAGTGGAGGAG
This sequence comes from Poeciliopsis paucimaculata, assembly GCA_903067055.1. NCBI lineage: Eukaryota > Metazoa > Chordata > Actinopteri > Cyprinodontiformes > Poeciliidae > Poeciliopsis > Poeciliopsis paucimaculata. The sequence continues at coordinate 9,269 of CAEGAD010027542.1, forward strand.
AACACAGTGTATGACAAATGGGGAGGGGCCAAAGGAGGGTACTGTAGTGAAAGATTTCACTGACACTGCAGTTCATGGAATGGAATTGGGGGGAGGGCAAAGTTACAACCCATTAATCATAGCAACTAAAAAGCTTTGTTTTAGCCTTAGTGTTTTTATTGGCTGATATAATAAAGCTTTGAGAATTTTTGCTGTTTTACAACAAAAAAACACTTCTCATTTATTATCTCATAATACTACTATCTGAAGTCAGACAACAGGCTGTCATAGAAAAAGTCTAAAAAATTATATTGATATTGGCAAAGTAATGAACTCTATTCTGTATCAAGCTCAAAACCTCCCAATTTAATTGTAATGACCACATTTTTTTCCTCTGTAGGAACTACAGCAAGCAGGTTCTTGATCTCATTTTCTTATGTGTCTTGTTACCAAAAACTGCCTGTTCTGTAAACAGCAATCCTCCACAGCGTTGGAGTTGTTGGAGCTGAATGAGGCGATTCTTAATGATAATTCAATATTTAGAAGTGTGGCCAACATGGACTGAACAACTTTGTTCACTGCCTTCACTGTTATTGCTAAAACCACAGCAGACAACAATTCTAAAACAGCGTAGAACATCAACGTCATCGTTCACAGTTTCTCCTTCTGTTCACTGATTGGTCTGGTAGAAATCCTATGAGAGGAATTCAAGTGAATAAGAAAAAAATCCCAAACTGTGGTGTGCAGCGAGATTTGAATCGAGCATAATAGTGCAGGAAGGCAATGGTCGAGATAGCTTAGCATCTTAACAGGGAACTCAGCCTGTAAAAAAAATTATACAGGATATGTATTCCTGTAAACTGTGAGTAAAAGTTGTTACATATGCATCCAAGCAAATGGTGGACACTTCTGGGTCAACTGTAATTTGAATCTGTTCCCTCAATGTACAATTAAAGAACTACTGAGGAGCGGTGTGCTCCAATTATATTTTCCCTAATGTTCAAACATTTCAACAGAGTGTACTTCACTCCCACTCAACATCTAGAGTTGGGTGACAGGGCTTTGGAATACTTCATCTGTAGAGCTTTTCAGAGTGCCCCAGATCTATCATCGCAGGGCCGCTGAGGCTCATTGTGTGCATCCATTAACTGTATCTGTGGCAGACCTTTACAAAGGGCCAATCTGAAGAGGGTCACTGGTGCATGGGCCCCGGCCATCATAAATCTGGTGCAGACCAGAGATGAACCTCCCCTGTGTTCAACTGTGAGTGGTCTAATCAGTGTTACCATTTCTTGGGTGGGATGGTGGGGATTAAGTAGTTGATGGGAACTCAGGGCACAGAAGGGGACAGGGTCCATAAAGTAGCACCCTTTTTTTTCCAAGTTCTTAGACTAATGACTGCAGACTAATCATTCAGCATGTCTGTATTGCTTGAAGGTCAATTAGATTTCAGTTCTGTTGGGCATTCCCAGTACCCACACAATCTTAATATACACATTAATACAAGAAAGACTGTTGAAAACTTTTACAAAATTCCCATTATCTTTGCTTTCCACTTAGCAAAGATACAGTTTAATAGAGTGTCTCAATTTGATGTACCATAAAGTAGAACATGGTACAGAATGTTTTGCACATGACAACCAGAATCTTATTTGATGCTTCCATAAGCAGCCCCTTTTAATTTGATAACCCCAAATAAAATTAGATAACCCATTTTCCTTCATATGTCATCTAATAAATAAACATATTCCCCCTGTGGGTAATTTAATCTCAGTATAATTTCAGCTGTTCTGTAAAGGCTTCAGAGGGAGAGAGCATCATCAAAAAACACAGTTGTGAAAAAGTTTAAAGCGGGGTTAGGTTAGAAAACAATATCCTGAGCTTGTTTTGTGCACTGTCCCATCAATCATCTGAAAATAGAAAGAGTATTGCACAACTGAAAACCTTCGAAAGTACGGTCCTCCACCAACACTGACTGACTGGGTAAGGTGAACATTAATCAGAGAGGCCAAGAGGCTCACCTTGACTCTGGAGCTTTGCAATTCAGGTGGAGAAATTGGTTGACAAAGACAACTATTTGTCATGCACTCCATAAATGTGCATGACAAATGTAAGAAAAAAAAAAGAAAAAAATTTACTTTTGGAAAAAGCAATATGTAATAGAAAACTAACACTGCAATGGCCCTGAATAAACCAGCAATGGTAAAACAAGGCAGTGAATGCCTGGAGCTCATGTGGGGAGAAAAGCTGGTCAGAGTTGATAGGAAGATGGCTGTGGAGCTAAAAAGCCAAAAAAAAAAAAAAAAAAAAAGTAGTTTGCTTTATTTTGCTTCTATTATGTTTTATTAAAGCTCTGTCAAATTAGAACGACTTGTGCCAAAATCACAACCGCCATTTGTAAAATTGGCATACATTCTTGCCTTGCTAGATTTGCTTTTCTACTCTTGGAATGCTAAGCACTATTCCAGAATGCTTTGGTATGCTTATAAAAGGGTCCCACTAATTTGCATACAAGGCCTTGGGAATAGTTCATTTCTACATGCAATAGATCATTGTTTGAGTTCAGTTGTTCTAAGAAAAATCAGCAGGATGAATTTTCCTTAACACTCACCATCTAACAGTTTGAGGCCAATAATTTACATTTTATGGCTTTGCCTTTCTTTCTGCTCTCTACCCCCAGATTTGTAGGCATCTCAGTCAGCATATCTCCCACTGGAGTCTGTGGGTGTCCTCTTAAGCGAAATGAGCTCCTATTGGTCTTCCAACTGCCTTCTACCCACACACACACATCAAAACGCTCCCCTCTCATCTCCAATCGGTTCCTTGTAAATCCTGGCAGTCATTACAGTGTCTGAAACACAAAAGGAACGTTTCTACCTTAATACTGTCCCTGGGTGCACAGAGATGAAGAGCGGGTATTGGCAAAAAGAGAAGAGTTCCTCTGCAGAAGCCCCTGTCCTCCTGTTTTTTTACATTGTGAATGATCAAGCCTCAGAGGAAGATTCAAGTGAAGTGTTTGGAAGTCAGTGGCTTCTTTTGCTTCCAAGCACTGCAGGGTTATTGATGAAGTACCCAGAGAATTTCCCACATCAGTTATACAATTCATCATGTTTGGTGGTTGATGTCAAATAATGGTTTAAATAAAGCTCTAATGAGATCTGTAATAAACAAATGAACAAGCTCAGGACTCTTTAAGTATTGATGCTACATTCAGGTTGAAAGAATGTGGTGACCATACCAAATCTCCTTCCCAAAATATGTTCTCCAACAATCATGTTTTATCAGTCTTCAATTTGAACTTGTAAATGCAGAAAAAGGAACAGTTTACCACCAGTTAAATCTCACAGATCATTCTGAGGTTTTTTTTCTCTTTTTAATAACCCAAGTCCTTTGATGAGTCAGAAGATGTTGCAATTCCTGCTGTGCATTGCAATGGATGAATTATGAAACAGTAAACCTCAAGACACAAACATGTAAAAACAAACAAGTCCCCTTCTCTTGTCCTCCAATTCACTTGACCAAGATGGAGGCAAAAAATAACCACCATCCATGCAGATCTTCTATGTGGTATTTTCTTATTTCAATTAGTATCTTGCAGCCGTCTTGCAACATTATGCATCCCTTAGTTGTCAATTTACGTCTTGGTGCATTTGCATTTTAAACATTTCATTGCTACTCGTATATATAAATCTTGTATCTACGAAGTTAGTTTACATTTCTTAATGTTTTTCTATTATTATTATTTGTTTATTTTATAGGGACAGGTTATTGAACCAACAAAATTCGTAAAATATTTTTTATGCTTGATTTGTGTTATTGTATTGTCTCATTTTTTTCTGATTCCTCATTCTTGATGTGTTTTGTTTTTATATGTATTTTGGTTCATTTGATTGTGTGCCTTTTTTCTAATTACTTTATTGAGATATTTTATGTATTTTATGTAGAACCCAAGAGTAAGGCAGTATTACCAAACATGCTCTCAGTAGCAAGTTTGGTTTTTAGACTAATCTCACAAAAACATTTCTCTAAATATTTATGGCTGTCATAAAAATTGAATACAATAAATTAGATGTGTTTTATTTTACGTAAAGGATTACTTAATGAATTACTTAAACTTTAATTTTATGCTTATTACCTTAAGAACCAAAGTCTGTTAACTCAACAGAATGATTTTTTTTTCTTTATTTTTATTTTAATTTTTAAATTTTTTTGTTTTTAATTCCGCCTAAAAAAACACACAATAATATGTTTTGTTACATTTGAATCACAAATCCACTGTCTGGAAACTGCAGGTATTTTTGGATGTTCCAGAAATATTCCACATTTAGACAAGATAGCAGAGTGCAGATACTTTTAATCTGCTGTAGTTGTCATGCTAGGCCTCTATACGGTACTGTGATTTTAGCTTCTACCCCACAAGTTTCCAGTTACCCGTCTCAATCTCCAATGAAGTTCTTATGTAACACAGATTTGCTAGAATAAACAGATTAAGCAGGACACATTTCAAACTGGTAGCAGTTTATTTGAATGCAAGTATATTCTAATTTCTAAAGTAGGCTATTGGTTACCATAAGACTTTTATCCAGGGACAAATGTATTGTGAAGTAGACCGATGAAGCTCCAAATTTTATTGTCATCACAAAAAATGCCATTGTGATAATTTTGTATTGCCCATACCTAGTCTTGCGTACCAAAGCATTGCTGAAGAGCATGTATCCTTTCATGGGAGCTGTATTTTTTGATGACTGTCACATCTGTTAGCACAATAATCTGCCCCACCAGCAAAGCTAAACTGTTTTGGGAATTATTTGAGATGCACAAGAACAAGTTTGAGGTCCCAGTTTGGCCTCCAAATTCCCTAGGAGTGAATAAAATGGTGTATCTTTGGGATGTGCAGGATAAACAGACTGACACATGAATGCCCGACTTATCAAGTTGCAGGACCTAAATGATCTGCTGCTAACATCTTGGTGCCAGATACCACAGCAGTGTCCATGACCTAAAAACAGCAGTAATCAAACCACTGCTGAAAGACAAAACAATCTGGACAAATCACTATTGAAAATTGCAAGCCAATCTCCAATATTCCGTTCATTGGCCAGGTTAATGAAACAGCTGTGCTCCAAAGGTTAAATACCTTCTTAATAATGACCAACCGCTTTCATGTCTTTCATTCTGGTTTTTCCAGACTGAAACATCTTGGGTCCACATTGAACCCAAGATGCTCAATCTTGTGTTCCAGTCTTGTCAAAGAGTTAATTGACATTTGCATAAGCACAGGCTGTTATTGTATGATTTCAATGCGACATTTGATGCTATTGATGGCATATTATTGAAGTTAAAGGATCAATGTCTCAACATCTTGAGAAACTCATTTATACAGTATATTTATCTTTAGTTCAATTGGTTACTGTAACACAGTCTTCACAGTTTTGCCTAAAATATCAACCAGACAGCTGCAGTTGATCCAGAAAAATGCTGCTCGTGTCCTCACTAAAAATAGGCAATACAGTAAATTACCCCAGTCGCAGAGTCTTTAGATTATCTCTGTCACTCAGAGAATGGGCCTTAAAATATATTTTTTTTAGTTAATAAATCACTGATTGCTCAGCTCCAAAGTACATTAAACATCTGTTGTGATTGCATCAACTTTCCACCAGACCTCTCAAGTTTTCTGGCTCAAGTATACTCTGTTTCAACTGAATCGGATCCAAACATGGAGAAGCAACATATAGTATTTATGCTCCTCTAATCTGGAACAAAATTCCAGGAAACTATAAAAAATAGTGAAACACATCTTTAACTCAAGGCTAGAAACCCATTTGTTTAGAGTTACTTTTGATTAATGTTAACTGGAACATGATGATGATTAATTGCAGTCCGTATTTCCAACGTTTCAATACTTTCCTTTATTTTCACATCTGTAATGTTTCTTTCTTGTTTAATTTTTGTATGTTCAGATAATCTAAAACACATTACATCACCATGCTTCTGGAATCAATCAATCAATCAATCAAATTTTATTTGTATAGCACATTTCAGCAGCAAAGCATTTCAAAGTGCTGTACATCATAACAAACATAAAAACACAAAGTCATGTAACATAGAATAAACAATCAATCAATGTATGATACAAATAAACATACCTTCTCATTCATTGCCTAACATTGACTCAACCTGTCAGGACTGTTTGGCAGTAGAGAGATATCAGCGCACTATCAGGCACGTGATCATATTATGTTTATTTGATTTAATGAAGCACCACTTTGATTAAAAAAAATAAAAAATAAAAAATTAGCAAATACTTTTGAGAAGGTCACTACAAATGTGCAATTATGAATGTCGTCCTTGATGATGCTGTGCTCAACAGCACAGCATCATCATCTGCTTCATTTCTGCACAGAAATGAAGCAGACATTATGTTTCTGAGGAAATCAAAAACATATATTCGGTAAAGACAAACTCAACATGGCTTCCTGTTTGTGATTGTTTTGGTATAAAATTTGTTTGGTATAACAATATGTTTTATTAAATGGCACTCATATCTGGTGTAGTTTAAGGAATTTCCCTGTGTGCATTCAGTTGGAGATAAGATTATCCCTACTGGTGTACAATGGCTCATTTTACAGCTAGTAGAGATATTGTCAAAAGAGATTATGCATGTAATCCCTTTTCAGACTCTCTTCTGTAAGATCCACAGAATATACATTGCGTGCTGAAAAAAATGAGCAAACAGATTCAATTTCTTTAGGCTTAGCAACTTAAATTTGAATTACACTGTTTGCTTACATGCTATTGTCAATGATATTTGGAATATTTGTAAGAAAGCTGAAGTGATTCTCTCCCTCTCTGTCCTTTTTTGTGTATCTTCTTGTTTTTTCAAATAAAAATGCTGAGTGACATCTTTTCCCTCAGGCTTTTACTTAAAATGGACCCGCTACGAAGCTACACTGGGCTTCAAAAGCTGTACAGTGACAGGTCTGGGTCTCCAAAATGACACCAGCTGCAGAGGAGAAGCACTGTTTGCGAAAAAAACAAAACAAAAAAAAACAAAAAAACATAGAGTGAAACAAAGCAACTGCAAGAGTTGTAGTGCATGTAGGAAACCAGACAGATAAACAGCAGAGACATCTCAAAGAGGGAGAGCCAATCATCCAGCTTTTTTTCTGTTCTCTGCTGTGCTGGTTCGCAATGCCGTGCCATTTGCGATGTTGGAGCTTAGATCTAGAAATCCAGAAAAACAAGGTCATTCTGCAGCACTCCCACGCATCTCTGTTCTATGACAAGTTGGGGACATACAGCGTCGAGAAAATATGTCGCCTTCTTTTTTTCCCTTTTTTGTCACACTTTTAAATTTTAGTCATCAAAATAATTGTAAGAGGACAACCTGTGTAATTACAAAAGGTTGTTTTTAAATTAGGATTTTATTTATATTTAGGAGAAAACACTTTAAAATAACCCGGTGTGAAAAAGTATTTGACCCTGTGTTTGTAATTTGTGTTTGAGCTTAGTTAATGTTATGTTTCCAAATATGTTGCGGTGTTTTTAAATTTGTCGCTGTGTTTAGTTAATTCTCGAAGTTGTTCGCACTTCGGGCCCACAGTAAAATAATCTGAAGAGATGATTGTTGATGATGTACTGTGCACGGGTGAAAACCAGGCCCGAGTGCAAAAGCGCAAGATGGTGTGTGATAGACATTATTGTTTGTAAATGTTTTTGGTTTGCATTGACACGGAGATGTTTGCAATCTAAGAGGTTTCACCTGGAAGCCGGGTCAAAATGCCATCGCCATGTAAGTCAGAGGACAAAACATAGCAAAATGTTTTTTCTTTCACCGTCCTGGCTTTGTTGAGTTAACAGGGTCTGGGCTGTGAAGACTGTTTTACCCTACTTCATGGTGTCCAGGTTGAATTGGATACCTTTTTTCCTTTGAGAAATTTTAGTCAGTTCTTGGCTTCCAATTCAATGATAATGAACTTTACTGAAAAATGGACAATGTACAACTTAAAACCTAAATGCCACCATTTGACACACTTTACTAGATTCACTAAGGGTAATTCACATCTGTAGTTCTCTGACTGGTCATGAAAACGGATATATCAATATCAATACAACAATAAAACAAGACAGAACACATTACACTACTAATTGCTTTCCAATCACATGTGTGCGTGTGCACACGCACATGCACACATGTGCGTCAGTCATTGCCATTTCCAATTTACACTGTTATAAAGCAGACATGCATGTTTAACTGTCACCGTACACCAAGAAATTAATTGGCATTGCTCATCCAATTATTGATTAATGTGCCCTAATGATGTCTCACTGTTTTCTATTTAAGGTACTAATGAACCCAAACTTTGCATATTAATTTAATAATTTTAATACCTGAGAATCTGCAGAAAAATAAATAAATATTACCCCTAAAAGGTAGCCTAAAAATGCAAAAATAGATCATTGTTTTCAAATAATTATGGCTAAAACTGGAACTGAAATAAATTAAATCAAAATGTTTTATTGAATGTTGAGCATTCTGGTGCACTCCACAACTGGTTGCCATATTTCCCCCCTAATCAGAATATGTATGTATAGTTGTTCAGTCTGTATAATTGAACAAAAAATTGTAGGCATGAAGGCATTCATGAGGCCAAGCAGTTTCTCATGACATTTGTAGTTTAGAATCAAACTGATGATCGCCTGAATAAACGGCCACCTCTTTTCATTTAACGCTTTCGCTTCCCACTAAGGAGCTGACCCAGTTGGCACATCTGCAGTCACTGCACTTCATCACCGTGCATGTTCGCACTATAGAGACAACAGCACTGAAAATGATTGGGCACACTGCAGGCATGCTCTCTTCTATGACGTGTTACATTGTTCTTGTTTGTGTCCATGACCGCTTCCCGTTTGCAGAGAACACCAATAAGACCTCTCTTTGGATGTCTGAGCTCTGTGTTTGGGGCTTTGAAAGCATGAAGATGAATTATTCTTGTTGGCAGGCCTGCATAACTGCTTGCTTATAGACTGAAGCATTTATAGGTTTTGTTGTTTGGGCGCCTCTATCCTCATCTGTCTTTTCTGTTCTGCTTTTCTTTTTGCAGATGAAGTGATGCTTATAAGAAGGGAAACATCACAACATAACACCAGGGTATTTAGGAGACATTTTGGTATGACATTATCTTTGAGCCAATGAGACCAGTTTTTCTGTCTGGTCCTAACCAAGCAATATTACAGAGCGAGACAAAAAGAACATATGACTTTTAAGCAATGAAAATATGCTCTCTGCTGCAAAACTCTGTGCACGGAAACACACTAGTGTGACACCGGAGTCGTAGACAGTTCTGCAAAACAGAATTCTCGTGACATATTTTTGCTGTCATGCCTCCTGCCTCTTATGGATGTTGTTAGTTGCTCACAAGACACCATTTGCTCTGGCATCAAATGTTGCTGTAGTCAGTGAATCACAGTTTTTCCACCGAAGGACACCTTGTACATACCTCAGAGACGGTACCAGCTGTGAGAGAACAGCAGTATTTATGCCCTTGGGAATGAGATCAAGTTGGCCTTTAAATGTCTTGAAAAATATGTGAAAACAACTGCGGCTTTAGAAGCTTCTGACAGGCTCATCAGCATTATTTGAGTCAACCTAACGTGACCTACATAAGTCTGGTTCAACTTTGAAAACAGTTTACAAATGTTTCTGGGTACTACGTTTATCTTTGAAAACAGCAGCGTATACCACAGATTCCAAACACATCTAGATGAAATATATGAATAAATCACATATATTTGTCCTCCAAAACTGGAACACTGGCTTATATCATTTAGACTGTAAATTATATAAGTCCCTTCAGTTTTTTTTTTCCTCTGAAGGGTTTTTGAGGTGCTAGTGGCTTGTATTTTTGACAGTAGGCAGACAGGAAGGAGGGAGAAGAGAGGGGGGAAGACATGCGGCAAGGGTCGCCGGGACCTAGAGTCGAACCCGTGATGTCCGCATCAAGGACTGAGGCCTCTAAACTTGAGGCGTGCTAACGCCCGGCGCCACCATAGCACGCCCTGTCCCTTCAGTTTTTCAACAAATCTGAAAAACTCACTCATAGTTCACACAAAAGCTACAGATGCCCAAATTTCTTTGTGATTTTTACTGCAATTTCTTCTCAATATTGTCCAAGAACATTGGGTTTACGTGACTGTTGCCTCAGCCTTCCTTGATGCCAAATTATAGTCTGTGATTCATATAGCAATTGATAAAAAAGTCACATTTAACATCATACATTAGCACACATATAAAAATAGCACAACCAGCCCTTTAAGAACATTTAGATCTTTTTGATATGGCCTAAAATTAAGATGAGTGTGATACCCTTGATCTAATTGTTTTGGTATTTGTCTTTGACATTTTCCTATTAAAAGGTGAAACACTGAATCAAATCAGAGCAATAAAATGCTTTTTGTCATTGTATTTATTCAAAAGGCTAAAACAGCGTTTTGAAGACTCCAGTTTCTGCAGCAACTTATACAGAAAAAAACCTGTCTGGTTTCACTTCCTCTTTCTGGGAGCACCAAGGACCTTTTTTCCTAAGTCAAAACAGAAAATATTCACACCTCAATGGTCGATTATTGCAGGAATAATTATTAGGTATATATAGATGTGTCTCCTTGAGACACCAGCCCACAAGTTGGAACTCTTGAAAGTGGCTTTAATATACAGTCTAGCGACTCCTTGCACACTGTCAAAGCTGTTTCAACAAAAGCTGAAGATACCATGGTCAAGCTATTGGATCTGACATTTTAAAGCCCCGACTCCAATTCAAATTAAAATTAAAATTGCACTTTGAAAAAAGGACCTGAGAGTGAAGAGGTCCCGCATCCATTCTGGCTAAAAGAATTGACCCAGTAAAGATGCTGTTGGGTTACTGACCCAAATGTCTCATCCACACCTGGGCTAGCAAAAATTAGCTTTTCATTCTTGTACTTTATATCTTCCATTCTAGACATCAGGATACATAGGAATAGAATAAGCGGAGTATTAATACATTTAGATGTCTCTACTAGTTTGGACTTCTTGGAACTTGATAATTGTGGTTGCTAATTCTCAACTTAATAGTAGACGCAATAAAGTTCTGCTACGTTAACTATGTTAATTTCACTTTTTTCTTTTTGTATTTGTTTAGGGTATGGGGGAAAATCTATAGAAACTAAAATGTCTCTGATGACGAGTAGGAAAATATTATGGTCAGACAAAGATATTCAGAGTAAAAACAAAACAAAATTTTCATGACATGGTTTCATTTATTGTTTATAAAAGGGATCCACACCAACCTGAAACCTGATTTCATCTAAAAATATAATTCTTATTAAGCCGTGAATTAACTCTCATCGCTGGAAAGCTTAGTTCAATTTTACACTGCGTCCCTGATTACTGATAGATACGCAGAATCAAGAAATCACTTCAATAGTACCTGTATGACACCATGAAGCGGACTAAAAGATTTTAGAAAGCAACACATCATGCACTGATCTAATGAAATGCAAAACCAGATGACAACCCTGACATCTCCCAATTGGGAAAATTTCACAAAGCTGTTTCTATGGGTTTGGGACTCCAAAGGTTTTATCCACAAATAGAGAAAACATGGAACAGCAGTGAACCTCCCAGGAGAGGTCGTAAAAGATCCCAGAAAAACAACCAAAGCACTGCAGGCCTCACTTACCTCAGATGAGGTCAGTGTTCATGGTTGAACAACGTAAACTTTTTCAAAAGTGGCATTCATCTCAGAGTTCCAAGATGAAAACCACTGCTGACCAAAGAGAACAAAGATTTGTTTCATATTTGATATATTAAAAAAAAGAAAGAAAAACAAACAAAACAAAACAAAAGGAACATCTAGATGATCCTGAAAAAATATTCTGAGGACAACTGGGACAAAAGTGGAAAAGTTGCGCCTCCCACCATGGTGGTCAAAAGCTTTGGTGTTTTAGGAGTTGGGTACTGTACGGGAATGTAACAATGAATGCTGCTGTCTTCCACAAAATTCTGTCAGAGAATGCTCGGTCATCAGTTTGTGACCTTACGCTCAAACACACTGATTTAGTGCAGTAATTTTTGGAAACACCCTCTGAATGTTGATGATTAAGCTTTTGGATTGGCCTATTCAAAGTTTGCACGTAAATCCAATTGAGTTGCTACGATATGAGCTAAAGGAGACTCATTTTGAGTCTGAAAACCTTGAAAAGGACCTAAATCAGTTTTGTAAAGAAGAATGGGTCAGAATTTCTCCACAGTGACTCATTGACTGCATACGCTTGATGGTATGATGGTAAATGATGCCACAAAGGTGGCACAAGTAATTGTTAGGTTTAGGGGAAATTACTTTTTCACATAATTCAATTAAATTCGCTTAGCGCCAATTTACAACAGATAAAGTTACGATGCACTTTACAAACATGGAATTTCAATTCAGTTACACATACATTCCAATCTTCACAATGAGCTTTATTAATTCCAAATATAGTAAAGCATGTTTACAATATTAAATATGGTAATGCGTTTACAACACTCATAAGCTGTGAAAAACAGTTTTTTTTAGGTTTGGTACTCATTCTAGTCAATGCTGAGCAGCAGTCCTGTCTCCCAGCTTTGTGAAATGGCAACTATTTCAAATTTATTTGTGTTGCCGATGAGCAAGCGGCGTCATTCCTGGAGGTCCTTCAAGTGCAGGTATATTGACAATTTAAACAGCAGCTTAGCTGCAATTTTGACATGCTGAAACTACATTTAAATTACCTGCTCTCTGAGCTTATGTTTCCTTAACTAATTCTACTTTGTTTGGTTATTCACAATGTTCCTAAAAGAAACCTAAGGTAAACTTCTCCTGTTTCACTTTATTCCATTTACGATTACAGAAACTTTCTGGTTCAGCTAACCTTCACGGGACAATGGAGATGAATTGGAAAATAATAATCCAACAGGTTTTTCCAAGTTTTTACCTTTTTTCTTTTTATTGCAAGCTCAAGTTATTCTACTGTCTGTTGTAGAGTACTTCAGAGCTGTTATTGATTTTTTTCTATTTTTTATTTTTTTTATGTGAACTACAAGCTTGATCTGTTTCAGAAACCAAATTGCTGCAATTAATGGAAAGGACCCGACTGTAAAATGTGTCCTGTAATTTCCATTGTCTGTGTATATTGTTTTTATTTTTTCATATGAATACATTTCTTTAATGTCATGCATTTTTGGTGTTTGCATAAATTCAGCTGCAGCGACATGCAGCAAACCTACACCAGCCCTGTTGCACGGAGCACCAGCTGGTCTCTGTGTCTCTCCGTGAGTATTCGTTTGCCCACAATAACATATTTCCATGGACTAATCAAGTTGAGCAGGGAGTTCTCTCACTGTTTCAGGAGAACATTCTCTTTTGTGCTGTAAGCCACTTTTACTCTTTGTTCTTTGAGCTAAAAATACTCGCTTGGACGAAAACGGTGAAGGAAAAAAAAAAAAAAACAGGAACTAAAATTATTCTGGTAAAAGAGGTGAATGTTGCATGGAAAAGGTATTGAAGATGTATTCTAGCTTTACAAAGAACAAAAAGTGTGTTTGACTTTTAACTTTAAAAGCTTTCTAAGTATATTAATAGTAAGCTTCCGGTAACATTTCCTACAAGAAAAAAGCTAGAAATCAGTATTGTAGAAGCATCTTGTTAAGTGTAGAGGTATGTCTTTTCACATTTAGAGTCTGAATTGTTGTGCCCTTTACAAAATACTTCAAGTTTAGACAGATATGGTGAAAAGAGCCTGTGTAGGCCCATGTTTGTCTGAACGACTCTAATACGTGAATACTGTTTAATCTCAGCCATCCCAAACATGGCTCTGGTTCAGACTCATGTCCTGTCAACAGATTTGTAGTTATCTGCAGATCCTCCTGTTTTACTAATGCCCTTTTGGTAAAGGTTTAGTTGATATTCATGTCTTTGTTGTTTTGCAGCTGTTCTGTACCTGTGACATTTTTTCAGAGGGATTTAAACTTCTCCACAATCCCAAGTCTGACCTGTCTGCTGCGCTCTTTGTTCTGCTTGTAATGTGTTAGTGTTTGATCGCTAATTTTCTCTTACAATCCTCGGAGGCCTTCGTGGAACAACTATACTTGGAAATAATATGTGTGCACTGGATTTTATTTGGGAGTATCAGATTAAAAGGGTCCTTAATACAAATGCAGTCAGGTCAGCAGTGAGGGGCTGCTGTGAATCTCCGTATGCTCGTGTGCTTTGATTAAAGAGTTCAAAAGGACACTAAACCAGGAGTAAAGCTATCCCCACTGTAAGCCGCCGTGCTTTTGAAGCTAGTCTCTATTCAGCGCTGAGGGCAAAGAGTGAAATCAAAAAGAAGCAGGCATTTGTGAAAATGTTGATCTGAGGAGGAATTAGCCCATACAGGGTAAAAACTAATTTAACATCATCCAGTCACGGTGCAAATCTGCTTTACACCTTCTGAGAGCCATGGAGTCAACTTCAGCAGAGGGAAACCCCCCCCCCCAAATAAAAACAGTTAAAGCTATTTATTAAATTATGGGAATTTGTCAAATTCAATTTTAAAGTCAAGCAGACAAAGGGGATCTTATAATTACCAGTTTATGACTGCTTAGTGTTACAAGCTGACATTTGTCAGAGCTGACTGATGATTAGTAGTTTCTGCTTTACAGTAAAGAGCTGTTATTCACTCAATGACAGACATTTTACAGATGTCAAACTAATAATAGGGTGATTAATGCTCAGTAAAATTGATGTATACCCTGTAGTTTTTTTTTTTTTTTTTTGACGATGTGTGAGTGAAAACTGATGTTCTTTGAACTGACTAAGCTTTGGAGTTTTGTTTCCCACTTGGCTGATGGCTCATCACTCCGGCTCTGAGCCATCCACATAAATGGCTGACTACAATGGAGTCAGCAGACAGGAAAGTCAGGACAACCTAGTGCCCTCTTTTCTCCTCCATGCACACAGTTATGTCGCCAACACACTGTGTAATCAGCTACACATTGATCTGAGAACCATCTCCCCATCAGCGCATTTATAAATCACTAATCACAGAAGTCCTGCAATGCAGTCGGCACAAGACACCGTAGCCAATTTGTTACTGGTTGCAAAAATGATCCAGCTATTGTGAGAATTTGGCTAGGAGGGGCTCAAAACCATAACGACAGCAGGGTGATGGGATGTCAAGTGTTTAAAAGCATGAATAAATCTTGAGGCTCTCACTTGTTTCCCACTATGCCCTCCCTGCTTTCACTTGCTTTTCTGCATATTCAATTTCGCAGAATAGAAATATCAAAAGTATTTCTTAGGAGTGAGCAGCTGCTAAATGTGAATGCTTTGCTTAGCCATTTTCAGCTGTGGTAAAGAAAAGTTAGTGAGTTTGTTTGGGAGTAAAATTAAATGAGGAAAATGGATGGTCTGGGTGTCTTTTAATGCGTTTCCATGGTTTATGATTACACATCCTTTTGTGGAGCAGCTCAGCCATTCATGCAAGAGAAACCACAGCAAGATGAGAAATGCCTTGTGAGCACTCACAGGCGGCAGAAAATGACATTGAACATTGGCGTACAAGCTGAAAATCTCCCGCTTCGCTGATATGCATCTTTTGAGAGAAAAGGCGATCATCTTTCTTTTTCTTTTTCTTTTTCTTTTTGTCTCAGAGTTTCTCGCACCGTCAACCCGTGCCCTCTCTGCTGGCTGCGTGACCACACCGTCAGGGGCTGTGCATGCACGGAGACTAATAGCAGGAATGGGTGGGCCCTGATAAACGAGAGCTGATGAATCAGAGAACAATATCGGCCGGAACGGAGGGTGAGCTGCTGGAGAGATATACGGCTGAAATCTACAACAAAGCAGAGCAACGGGAGGCAGCACAATGCCCTGAAAAAGCATTTGTCCTCCAAGGATTTATGTTTTTCCTTTTTTAGTTACTCTTAAATGTTCCAGATGACCAAACAAAGATAATAGAATTCAAATAAAGTAGTTTTCAAATGATGATTTCAAAGTAACATGGTTACTGTATTGTGCAATAAATAGTACACTGTTCATGAAAAATGCATAATAATATGGTCCCTTTAAAACTGGCTTTCCAGACTGATAATCTCAGTGATTTTGATTGTCATCGGTTTCTGAATTTTTAGATACATTTAAAACGTCAGAAGTGATTGCAATTATATTTTCAGCTACAGACAAGCTGCTTGACAGTGTTTTTATCCTCAATAAGTGAAATCCTCATTTGAACTCAGACAATTTTTGTGTGATATTGAAATTGAAACATTTTAGTGTGACAAAAAATAAAATAAAATAAAATAAATCTTTCAGGGCCAAAACGCTTTTTCAAATTACAGTCGATCAAGGCTGACTGGAAGAAAAGCTTGAATGAAGAAAAGGCCTCCTTTCACTCCTTGTGTAGAGGAAATGCAAACACACTGATCTCATATTGCACTTGGAGGACAGCTGTGTAGAAATCAAATTGATTGATTTTACACAAGTGACTGGGTCCATGCACAAATGCATTAAAGAGTGCATGTGCCCTGGTAAGCACTCGCTGTCATCCAGACTACTTACTTATTCATTCAAAGGTAGCATGCAGGGGTTGAGAATTCATATGAAATATGTTCTTGCTGCTCAGGGCCAGAAATTTCTATCGATGGCCTGGGCGGCATCCATCTTTTCAAAGTCCACCAAAGGTCACAGGCAGCATAACTCAGAAGCTGGTTTGCATTGGATTCTGGTTTGTATTCTGCATGTTTACCGACACCCCCAGCCTCCTCCACCGAGGCTGGGTGGCTCTCTCTGTTATACTTGTTCAGCACTCACACTTTCTCGCAAACACACAGGCTGGGGAGCCGAGGATGGCTGTCTTGTAAATCTGCTGCGGTGAAGAGTCGCCGGTGGAAGCATTGTTTCACAGTCAATAAAAGCAGCCCTGGGGTGCTTGTAAGAACAGGCAATCTGCAGCCATTTTCCCCTGGAGAACATCCCTGGAGTGCTCCGAGCATAGCGAACCGACTTTTTCCTCGCATTTGAAGTTAATATTTTGTATAAAGCCTGGAAAAGTAATGATAAAAAATATATATCTACCAGCACATATTGCAGCATCTAATGAAAAGATAGAGGAGTGAGCATCAGAGCCAATTTTCACTCTAGGAGAGACAACAAAGCACAGAGAGAGAGAGCCAGCAGCTGATAACACATTTATTATTTATTCATCGTTTTGTATTACTGAGGTGTTCGCTTTCTTCTTTTTTTTTTTTTTTTCTATTTTTTATTATTGTGCAGTTTGTATGTAGAAGGTATTCACAGATATTGGCAAAGCAAAATGGTGCCATTCCTACCCGACTTAATTAGCTTGGCAAATAATTTTCTGCCTATTTAAACATGCTTGCCGTTTACTATTTTTATCCATTCTTCAGCGAGCTGAAATGTGTAAATGAGACACCGTTTTGTGCAATTATATCACCCGACCTCACTGCACCATCTTGCAAATACACAACGAAAACATGCCTCTCACACGATGGTCATTAATTACGGCTCAGGCTGTCAATTTCAATGATTATTATCCTCAAAACATTCCACATTGTTCCTTAATTTCCTCTGTAAATCTTTCAAGCAGCACTCCTGACTGAAGCAGTTTCCACTCTTGTATTATTACAGACTCTCCCAGCACATATCTATAAAAGGTAGAGAGCTGTATGTTTTCAGTGCGGATATTGAGGGAGGTGTGCAGGATTCGCCTTTATGTCCTAGACTCTCTTAGATTGTCAGCGTACCTTCGGGGATAATCCATGTTGTGAAATTGAAGTGGGGTGCAGGAATATCTATTCTTTTTTCTCCACCCTCAGCAGGTGGAGAAAAAGAAGAAGAAAGAAACAAGACCGGACTGCCTGGTGGATTTGAACCAGTTGGGGCAATCTTGACATCATGATGACAATACAGCGGGGGTGCGGGGATCTTATAGGCGAGTTACAGCAAGGGCAGATAGAGTTTTAACCATGCACTATTCGAATGTTGCAAGAAAAAGTTTAGCATTTAACACTGACCTCAATAAAAAAAAGATTCTCTCATGCATCTTTTCTTCGTAAGACCATCTCATTGGTCAGCGTTTAAAGGGTTGTTTCCAAGTTTTAAGGTGGAACCTGTTTTTTCAGCCGGTAAAAGACCTTTTGTGAGATTATCTATTCAATTATGTTGTGGGTTGCAACACATTTCACACTGAACCTATTTGGTATGGGACGGCTGGATAATAATCACAAGCCACTCTGTAATCGGAAGAAAGTGACAGCGCTATGAACACTCACAAAGCAGACTTTGCACAAGCTCTATACGATTTTAAAATGAGCAGCAATTTGACTAATGTTTTCTTTAGAAACTGAAGCCTACATAGCTAATCCTTTTCAACACAGGCCTGAACTTTTTCGTGTCCTGCTCCTATTTATACAAAGACCAAGGCTGCATGAAGAGCTGAAGGTTGCTCCCACTGTAAGCCAACAGGGAATTTAGAAGCAGTGAGTTTGGTGCCACATTATATCCATCGACAGCAGTGTCAACGTCATTTGTGTAGACACGTACATTTTGGGGCACGTGGGTGATACAAGTAATTGGCCTGTAAAAGAGGGGCATATCTTTACCGCCATTTTGTTGTAGAAAGTCGCTGGATAATGTTCTCTGCAGGAAAGGTAACACAGGCAGATAGTGATAGTTTATGTACAGTTGAAACCAGATGTTTACGTACACTGAATAAAAAGTGTTTTATTTTTTTCTCAATCTGAAGTCAAATCGGACCAAATGTTTCTGGCTTTAGTTTAGTTAAAATTATCCAAATTATGCTCCAGATGAGCTTTGTGACCAGGTGCATTATCTTTCTGGAGGTAATCATCAGAAAATGGATACGCTGATGCCATAAAGGTATGGAACTGGCAAGCCTTAAGGTAGGGTGTACATTTATAGATGTTAGATCAGTACTGATCGTACTCCTTGAGGGGCCCCAACATGTGGCAGCTACAACCTAATCTGTCCGACCTGATACAAGGCACTATACTGATGGATCAATAGTGATGGATCATTACGTTTACATCAAATTTTAACTATACAGTCTGAATGTCACAGTTGATGTGGAGAACTTTCGAGTCAGGCAATACCTTTTCACTCAAATATATTGCAGTTTTGGTGAACCTGTGTGAATCAAAGGCCCAGTTTCCCACTCTTAGCTGTACTTCGATGTTCTGCTGCTGTTGCTCATCTCCTGTTCATGAATATTGCAGAAGGTCAACAGCTTCTGAAATACTCAAGAAAGCCTGTCTGGCAGCAACAACCACTTATTGTTAAAAGTCTTTGTGCCCCTTTAAAAATGCATTTTAACGCAACATTTTTTTTTTTTTTCTGGAGCAAAAAGAAGCTGCTGTGAACAAGAATGTACCATGAGAAGATGGTAAATTAATAACTCCAGGTCAGATAATTTTAGCTATGACTTCAGGGTGTTGGCAATGTGATCCACATTTATTTTCTTTTCCATTTCCACTTTTTGTGTGTTCTCCAGCTGCTGCCTATTGTTCTGCAATGGACAGATGTGTGTAATTTAATAGCTCCCATTCACTCATCTAGGCCTCACAAAGCAAACAAGCAGATGTCTAAAAATGTCAAACTACTTCTTTAATGGTGCACAATCTACTCAAAGTATGTGCTGCTTCAGTGCACACGGTGGAAACTTCATTAAAATGTTGAATCACTAAACACATGTCTGCTGGCTCAAGATCAAAGCCAGCAAAAAGGGTTAGTCAAAAGTTAACCCCTTCCATTAAGTGAGTGGAGACAAAAGGAAAGACAAAGGGAATTGCTTCTGTTTGAAAACCTCAAGGTAAAATGGAAGTGGCTCGACTGAGCAAATGTGAATCAGCTGCAGCTGAAACAGAACCTGGAGGTCAGACAGTTTGTTTTTTCAACATTAAATCTCGCTCTGCAGAGTAACACTTTGTGTCAACTATAGGAAATGGAGTGCAGAGCTGTGCACACTCTGAGATAAGCTCTGCACACCACAAGGTCACTTGAAAACAAGGGTTCAGTGGCTCTCGAAGGAGTCTGATGAGGATCTTTAACAAAAACACCAGCTAACCAGAATTTGCTCAGTCTCATTTTACTTAGTCTTTCACAATTGAACATGACTAAATGTAAGAGAACCTAGAGCCTGAGAAGGAAAAAGAAAGCAGGGGATATTTATCATCCAACAACTGAAATGATTTCTCCAAGTGATTCTTGTTTTCTACCCTAATAAAATACAAATGGAAGTCTTAAGAGGCGGCGTTGGGATTAGCAGACAATCTTCATCTCGAGGTCAAGTCTAATCTGACAGTGCCCAACAGAACAAATCCCATATAGCAGACAGGTGTGGGATGAGTTTGTTTTCCTCAAGTTTCTGCCCTTGACTGGGCACAACAAATTTTTGTTGTCATGAAAAGATAAAAACATGCAAAAAACTTGAATTTGTTATCCAAATTATACATTTACAAGTTTGGAACTTCAAGAATGTCCTTCATACTTGAAGCACATGTAACTACACAGTGTTACAGCTTGACTTTACCACTTGGTTTATAGCCCCAAAGGAATAAAACTTCCATGCAAAGGTTTAAATATATATTTTTTAGTTTTCTATAATCTCTGCAAACAAGAAAAAGGTATAAATGATTTATCGGCGCCTTTGGCAAAATGTCTTGCAGAGAGCTATTTTTATGGAAAGGCTATTGTTCTCAGACAACACAACTCAAAAAGTAATTAAGCCTCTGAATGCTGTGTACAAGAAATAAAGAAACAGGGGCTTCTAGCTCCAAAATCAGCATTTTATTTGGATGATTGGGGGTCAGATGTATAATTTGTGTTCCAGTACACACCAAAACCTTTTCCAGTCTTAAAGCTGAATCATTAGTCAGTGCCCATTAGCATGTTACCCAGCCCACTCCCCCCTTTTTTTGGTACAAATTCAAATGTGCTGACAAGATCACTACTTTGATATTTTTTTTTCGTCATTTTATTTTTTTTATTTATTTTTTTATACAAAAAAAACCAACAAAAAACGTTAACTTCTACACATGTAATGTCACCCAGAATTGCATTTTTTTTTAACTTTTAAATAAATTTGGGAAACAGTTTTTTTTTTCTCAAATTTTTGTTGTCATGAAAAGATAAAAACATGCAAAAAACTTGAATTTGTTATCCAAATTATACATTTACAAGTTTGGAACTTTTGCACTGCTGCATAATACTACATCCAAAGAAAAAAAAAAACAAAAAAAAAAAAACAAGAGAAAGTAAAACAAAACAGTATGTACACAAACACACATCTTTTTACAGTGAAGTAAATGTTGAAAATATCAGATCATGACTAAGGCAAATTAAGTGTACATAGATCAGACCAAAACAATTTTTGTTGCATTTGTAAAATACTACATCACCTCAAAAAGAAAAAAAAAAAACTGGAAAAAAAAAAAAAAAAAAAATGCTACAAAAAGTGTGATTTATAACTCCCTTTATTTGCAACCAGCTGCATGATTTTAATTTTTTAGTGAGAAACGCTAAAGGTCTAGCATACTGTACAGTGCTGCTCTTAATCATTTTCCTTCTTCAAAACAGGAGCATTGGGTAATTAAAAAAAAGAAAAGAAAAAAGCACGTAGAAGCATGCCAGAGTGTAACATACTTTGTTTGAAATCACTCCAAAAGTCAGTACCATTAAAGCCTTGAACATAAAACTAATCATTTAGATCCAAAAAAATGTACAAAAAGGCACATTATATCCCAGTGCTTCTGTACTGTGAAATTCAAGTTTAACTGAGCGCATTCAATACCGACAATCTGAGTGGCGACAGTCCACTGAGCGTTATCTCCCCACATCCTTCATACTTGAAGCACAGGCTATGCCTAAGCTTTCGACAAGTGTATGTATGCGTAGACTACAACAATAAGCCTAGGTTGGGTTTTTTTGTGTGTTTCGTTTTTAGAAAAAAATTCTGAAATCCATGTTTATTATTTGTATCTTTTCAGTCACAGTTCTATCACTCTCATGGGAATATCAGAAGCTGCATGTGTCCTTCAATGGGAACCCTTTCCTTCTCTTCTCTTCTCTTTTTTTTTTTTTTTTTTTAAAAATCGTAACTTTTTATCTGTCAAGGTGAGCCTGCGTCTCCTAATCGTCGCTTCCGCCGTACATGTCTGCCAGTTTTCTGAAGCGAGGGCCCCAGTCGTTCAGATAATCGTAGTCCTGGTCACCCCCGCTGCTGGAGGAGTTGAGCGAGCTTAGGGAGCCAGCCGTGGAGCCGCTGCCCTCGTAATCAAACACTAGCAGGGAGTCGTAGGGAGGAGCAGTGGGGTCATTGTCAGCTGCCTTCAGTCCCTTTGCAGAAAAAACAAAAAGGAAAAAAAAAAACCCATCAAGATTTATATTTAATATACAATGTATAAAAAAACACACACACGCAAACACACACTCAACATAATGTAAATACATCAATAGATCAATTATTGTGCTGTTCTCAGGCTTCAGCCTTGTCAAATTTTTCTTCCAAATGTCATGGAAATCAATTCAGTCCAACACTTCCAATTTCCTTTTGTCATAACACAAGACATGTCTCATTTAGTTCAATTAATGGATTCTCCCTCTCAGAGTGTCCTTGAAGCTCATATTGGTGTGTGAAATCATTTCACTGTAGACGACAACACTTCCTACACAGCTTTGGTTCAGATTTTGTCAAAACTTGCTTTTTGACAAAAGCTAGTTGATCTGTGCAACACTAAACCATTCGTCCCAGCACTATAATGGCTGGATAATTCCCCATGGGGTCTTATTTTTTGGCATAAAAATGTGGCATCTTTAGGCATCTGGAAATTAGGCATTTGTTAAATTCTGATCAGTGGGGCATTTTATCTCCTAACTTACAGTAATACAATTTTAGAGGAGGACTTGGATTTCATTTTCAAAAATGCTTTCTTTTGAAAATAAAAAAATAAGCATTTTTCACATGACCCTTAAGTTGGCTCATGTGAGCCAACTCACATGAGTCTAAAGCTGGACTTGTGGACATCTCAGCTGCTGGATCTGAAGATAAGACCACAGAACTGCCTGCACCAAGGATTGAGGCCACATAAACATTGCTCTCTCTCAAGTGCCACTTCTCACAAACAAGCCAATTTACCGTAAAACCTTTCAGCGGGTCTCCCTCCACTTGTTTAAGAAAGGAGGTTCTTGCCAAGATTCATCAGACTCGCCTGCTCCTTTGAGAGCCCTCTGCTTTTACTCAGATCATCCTGATGTTTCTAGGTTGTAGAAAAGTCTGCTTCTTGATCAAAAGCATGACTGGCAGCTTCAGATGCTTGGTAGAATTTTTCTCTCTCTCAATAACCCTTGTGACTGAGCCCCTTGCCCTCCTCTGCCATGTCAGTATAGCTCTGATAGGATGTCATCTGCCATCTAGCTCAAAACATCTTTAATATTTTATAGATATCCAGCTCTGTAAATCATAGACCCGAGCAGAGACGAGGGCAAGTGGGTTGTTTGCACACGCTTGCGCATATCCAGTGTCATCTCGAGGCTCGCAGTGCTAGTTGGGAGTTTTGAAGATTGTACTTGACATTCCCAGAAATCCTCATAGCAGCACCAGAGGTCCTTATGGATTGTTATTGATTTCCAGCCTCATTCACTAACAGGACTCTGGAGACTTGATGGATTGCTAATCTAGGAGTTGAGATGTGCTTTGGCCATGAATCACTTTTGGATGCAAGCCTGGTTTCTCCCTCTTACCACTGGAACTGAGGACACTCGGCAAATAATATGTGAATTAAAAGAAGTACATGAACATAACAGAAATGAGGTCTCAGCTCATTGGGCCTTGTCAAAGATTTATGGTTTCCGCTATACAGCCACTATAGTGCTGAAATGCCCTCAAATAAAAAGATGGAGTGTATTAAAGTGCCTGGGCACTTAGCCATTATTTTCCACTTGTTAGCTTTGGTTAAGTATTTGCTCAGGGCTGTGATGCTTATCATTTTGTGAAAAATATGACAGATGGATAGTTCATTTCAATTACAACCGTAATAGCTCTGTGGGATACAGCCCTCTTCATCTAAAAGTGGCAGTTTCATAAAGTTAGTCAATAACTGAACTCAGCATTCTAATAAAAGATTTCATTATAACAGAGTTATTCCCTGTTGTAGAAACAATCACAGCCTGTAAGTGTGAAATCATGAACTGCCCTCACATTTTGGAGCAGCTCTGTCCTGCAGATAAAGAGAAGTGTAATCAAACCCACTTCTGCCACAAAAAACCTTGTGAGGGTTGAAACGAGCCACTGTGTAAAAAAAACTGAGTGTAATCACTTCAACTTCTCCGCCTGTGTACACCTGTGAACTACAGAGATGTGAGCAAGTTTGCGCTGATGTTTTTAATTTAGCTCTCCTCTGTGAGACCAGGCCAAAAGTTGACTAATGGAGTACTGTTTGTCCAACTAAGGAGTTAACTTCCTTATGGTAAGCATATGCTTGATTTTTTTCTGTCCTTCTAATTTAATTAAGAGGCCTGAGCTCTGAGGGAATGTGCACAATTCAGGATTGAGATGAGACACTCTCCCCCTCACTCCCTCCCTTCCCAGCTCCTCTTTTTCTCCCCTCTCTCTTGGCAGGCGGCCCTATCAGTTAGGTCATTCCAGTTCAATGAGTGTGCTGCAGCTACCAGGACCTGGCTTTAGGAGCTGTCAATTTTGGACTCTAGACCGACCAAGGTGGGCTGGTTCAAGTGAACACTTCTTATACCTGAATATGCTCTGATCTAAACCAGCTCGTTATTGCTCTGACTGTGTGGTTCGGGCTGCTGTCCACCCAGGAGGTAAACATTCGCCAGTCTCAGACTTTTCCAGCATTGATATGTATTTAGTGCCATCCATCACCTTGCATCAGCTCCAATCACCTTCCCTTTTCCTGCTAACGAACTACAACTCCACAGTATGATGTTGCCACTACCATATGTTACAGTTGGCACTGCATTTTGGCATCAGTTTTCATAAAGGGTCACAAATAATATCTAATAAAAGAAATTATCTTTACAGGAGATCTTTGCAGCTCCTCCAAAGTCACCATGTTGTGATCAGGCTTGTAGTTTTGCAGCTGTGCAATACACTTTCTATTTTCAGGTGATGAATAAAACAGTGCTCTGTGAGATACCCAAAGTGTAGGATGTGGTTTCATAATCTGAGCATGGTTTCAAGTTATCCAAAGGTGAACTCTACAGTATTTATTAATTGGATGAATTAAAAAAAAGAAGTCATTTTGGATTTAGAGGAAATAAGGGGAAGAATATATAAGCTTTCTGCACTTCTGATTTTTATTTGTAAAAAGTGGAAACTAACATTTACCTCTCTCTTCACAATGATTCATTACTTTGTGTTGACCCATCACATACTAGCCTTATACAATACCTCAAAGTTTGTTGATAAATTAAATCTTTAGGCAACATAAAAATTGCTTTTCTCTTTACATGAGCTGTTAGGACAAGTTTATAGCTTGTTTTCATGACTCACAACTGGATGGAGGTGTGGAGGGGGGGCGCGAATGGCGCCCGGTTAAAGGGAACAGAGAGATAAATGGTTAGGCAGCAGAGCCGAAAAGAACGAGCTCTAATCTAAAAACATGGGCGCCATCCAAAAACTAGGAGCGAACTTCATTTGTAATGCAGTGAAACTCTTGTCTGTTGGAGCTTGTGAAAAATATATGACTCCTCTTTTCATTTTACATTCTCCCTTCATGCCGGAGTCAATGATGGCCTCAGGCAAACGAGGGCACTCTGAGCTGTGCACGCCGATAGAAAGCCGATGCACTGCTGCTCTCATCTTCTATTACTATGCTGACACATCTCTATCTCCACTTTTCAGAAAGAGGAAAACAATTATATCCAAGTGTGTCAGTATCATATACATTTTGGGGTTTATAAGTGTTGCAGCAGTGACAAAATTAGAAAGGTTTCTTGGTCTCTGCTGGGAAAACAAACAAACAGCTCTAATAACTGAATTCAAAATGTCTGCTTTCCAGCTAAAAGGCAGCCCTTGATGTTCACTCATAAAAAAAGTCTGACTGTTTACCTAGGAAGAAATGTCATATGAAACTCATTCAACTCGAAAATGAAATTCAATCTTTCCGACTGCATTGCCATCTTTGGTCTCTTCCTCGGATTTAATTCCACCTCAGGGAGACCCGGCGTCAGTTGTTAGTAACTGTATTCAGCTAATGTGTTTTTTACCTCATTGATGAAGTCTCCGATGTCTCCTGGATGGGGTGCTGCTGACCTCATTGGATACTGCGGCTCGGGGTGGAGGGGTCTCTCGTCTAGACGGCGGATTCCCACTGGCTTGATGGCATCGGGCTCTAACGTGTCTGGCTGCTGGAGCTGACTCAGGTCATAATCCTGGGGAACACGCAAACAGATGGAGCTTAGCTGAGCTGTGCGACAAGACCCTGAACTGAGTGAGATTATTTAAACAGATAAACACATCCTGTGCTGCGAAGAGCGTGAAGAAGTTCAACTCGGGGGACGAAAGATTTTAAAGTTAAATTGCAGCATGGAGAGTTGAGAGAACGTGAGGGGGGACTTTAATCTTCTTTTCTGTAAAGGAACACGCCAAGGAACGACTTGACACATAAGAGCAGCCAGCACTGAAGGGGTTCGAGCTGAGGAGCACATCATACGCTGCAAACTCTCTGTACTCATGCACGGTGCAGCAGGAAGGATGTGCAGGCAACTATTTCGCTCTAATCAATGCCCAGACACGGGATGGTGAATATGCATAAGCCACTGCTAATCCTATTAACATTACCAAGGCAACCTGAATGGCTCGCAGTTTGTGCAAAGTCATTGGCAGGAAGACAGGATGAGAACAGAGGGAGGTGGGGGAAAAAAAGTTGGAGAAAGAAGCTGTGATGGAGAGCAGAGCGGCTGAGCTGAATGACGGCTGGATGGTATGAGGGTGACGGCAGATATGATGAAGATAATACCATTTGAGAGGCAGTGTGTGCCTAATAGGCGTGCATGATGGATTGTCCCTCTTTAAGAGATTTTCAGTAATCCATCCATCTCTAATATCCCACTTCAAAATTATCTTTGCTCAGTTGCAGATGTACATTCTTACAGTCACTCCCAACGAAAACAGGGATGTTAAAATAAACATGAGTGCTGATAAACCTTATGCAGAGGAAAATCAAACATTGCAAAATAAGTATGCACATTGACTGTTATATTCACACATGAGGTTCACTAAATTATTGAACGAAAAGCTATTCCCTTTATATAAACAAAAAAAAATAAATAATAATGTGATTGTTAATACCGTTTGGTTTGTCTCTTGGATGCATTACCAGCTCGACAGATTTGTGGACTACTTAACTTGTAGCCAAAGGTTAGCATATACTCAGCAGGACAGCCAAAATAAAACTGGGATTTATGCCTAAAGCATTTTAATAGGTGTCTGTTTATTCAGAACTATCAGTTTGGTAGATAAACAGGGACAATCCTCTTAATAAGAACCTAAAGCATATAAACGGTTCTCTTTTACGAAAAATTGAGATAGAACCTGTAGCGACGTCTCCTCTTGAGTATGATGGCAAACTCATCATAAATGGTACAGTTTAAGCGTTAGATTTGCTGAACATAAGTACTGTACATTTCTGCTCGGATATATTTTAATGTTTGGCGAGTTGTCTTATTGAAAGATGTAGTAGTTCTGTCAAGATGGGGTCTCGCATGTCAACAAACCCCCTCTTTTAACCTGGAACATAAAATGGACATTTCTTGTGAACAAACACTAGATGTCAGAGACTGAATTATCGCGATCTTTCAAAAGCCCATTCTTCCCCATAGGCTAAACACCTACGAATAAATAACACATGATCTCAGGTGCAACATGACATACCCTCTCTGCCATCTTGTAATACATTCTTTTGTTTCAGCAGCAGCTGCCATGTTGTGAGAAAACTAGGCTGGTCACATGGATACGACAACCATTTGGAAAATGCTGTTTCACAGACCTTTATGCCCCCACAGATTCTCACTGAGCTGTTCATGTGTGTACATCTTGTAAAGAAAAAAAACAACAAAAAAAACGTAGTAAGTCTTTGTTGCTCTACATTCTATTCTGCTTTATGAAGAAATAGTTATTATATATATATATATATATATATATATATATATATATATATATATATAACAACAAACAAATTCAACAACAACAAATTCAGAGCCCAGTTTTTCTGGCTATCTGCTGACTGTGAGTTTGGAGATATTTCCTCTTTTTCTGCACTTACATTGACTGCCAAGTAGGTGGCACTGTGTGGAGCACATCAAAGTCCAAAGAAATCGCTTAAATGAGACAACACCCCCACATACAGAAGAAAAGTAGCATTTGAATAGCTGCCAACTGTAGCGGCCACCTTGCGAGAAAGAGCTGGTTGTTGTGTTTTCAGTTTCTTTACAATGAAAGGAAATGCCATGTAATTTCAGCTGTCAGGATAAATGGTGGCGAAAACTAGTGATCATGTGAATAAAAGGAAATCAGTAAAACCCAAACGAGAGCGTCTCAGTAGACAACTTAATGCAACCTATTGTTTCTATCCTTGTTTGAATTATTAAACTTAAATGACTCGAGGCGAAGGGTCACCTAAATGGTGTTGAGTTGAACTTTCTACACAGCAGGTTTGGCGTTTCTGAAGGTGTGTGGAGCCACAGAAAGGTTTTCGTCACTTTCTTAAACTCTGCAGACGGAGAAGTGTGGGATCCAGACAAACACACCTTTGTTGACCGGATGAAAGTTGCCACTTTAAAGGCGACCTTTGCATAGCTGCTTGAAAAAAATTATCTTGTGGGTGTTTTTTGTTTGAAACCGCGAACAATAATGTGTGAAATGTGAAGAGAACAAATTGATCCTGCAGGCCTGCTTTCTTATGTGTCTTCTTCAATTGTGACCTTAAAAAAAAAAAAAAAATGCAGCAGATTTTCTGCAAACAAAACAGACTTAAGGTAGGTGCGTCAGAAACTGTCATGGCTCCCCCAGTAATGAGACAGACTTACATTAACGGCCTAGTAAAAGGTCATGTAAAAACAATTATCACAACAAGATCTCACAACATGTTCAATTAATCAATGTGAAGCGATTATAAATGCTAGCCAAAAGGATATTTTGCTGTTTTTTTCTAGTTTTGATGGAAAAGATTGGATTTTTGGATTCCATCTTTTTTTTTTTTTTTTTTTTTTTTTAGAAAACATATGTTCAATTAAGATAATTTGAAATAATTTTTGCCCTTTTTTTTAAATTTGGCATTTACTGATCCAGCTCCAAACACAGAGTAAACCCCGCTTTTTAGAGTCAGTCATGTTTATTTCTGACTTCTAATTTTCATCTCATTGACTTTGTGCTATTTTATGTTTAAGCTGAGAGAAACGTTGACTGTGACCTTATACAAATCCACGCAATAGTTCCTAAAAAGTCTTAACTTGCCATCCTTCTTGATAATAACAACATTAGACAGTTCTGTTTTCAAAGTTTGCAAAGAAAAGAAACATCTTGTAAGCCCTTCCCTTTCGTTTGAATTTAATCAAAAACATCCTGACTAATCTGATGCTGGAATAACAATGACTATAAATCATGTCTCTTTGACTTTAATCATGCATCAAAAGAAAAAAAAAAGAAAGGATCCAGTGTCTGAAACAGGAAATTGTTGATCAGCGATCCTGATGTAAGTAACTCCACATCTACTCTGACAAGGTGTCAGTGCTGGATTTAAAGCCATATGAAGATCTAATGCAGAACATGACCCGTACTGTCATCCAACGCTCAAGTAACTCATTGTGATTCTCAGGATGTCAAATAAAATATCTCTGAAGCCCTTGGTGTTTGCCAGCAGCTTGTAAGGTATTTGTAATGGAAATAATAGCTGCCAAAGTGCAATGCTACATAGTCATAATGGAGGTTTTATGAGCAAACAATGGAGGAGCTGAATGGGAGGGAATTGACAAGGTTCCCTAAAGCTTGGACAGATTTTTTATTTTTTTGTGTGCAGGAGTTCAACATATCTCAGTATCTGAGCTTAATTTAGTAAATCCAGACAAACTACACAATGGAAGGTTCTAGACTGCTGAGCTGCAACACAATCACTTCAGAAAGGTCCAACAAACACATCACAAATAAAAGATGCGGCGCAGATTATCGTACAGTGTGAGCCCAGCTTTAAGTAAGACTGGCAAGAGTAAAGCCACTCTTGGAAAGACAGCAAACATTCAGAAAACCTTTTTTTCTTTTTTCTTTTTTCTACTTTTACATGAGACTAAAACTGAACTTGTTGGGCTCATGTAAACTGCTTTGCCCGGCCATTGCCTTCCAACGCTTTTCCACTCTATTCAAATCTGGGTGATTTGAATAGAGAACTGAACAGGTGAACGTAGCTGCCCAGTTCTTCTTCTTCTCTCTTTGCAGTGGAGGGTGGTTGTTTGTAAGATAGAACTTGCGTATTGCGTACATCACGGGCAAACATTGGCGATTGAGTAAAACAATAGACTTGGTTTTGACCAGGCTACTCAATGCTATGTGTGGCAGAAAACTTAACACCACTCATCAATTCTGGATGAAAGCCAATTTTAGAGGCTGCGAAACACTTCACTAAGGGGAAAGTTCGCCTTGCAGTCGCCCTAAACATACAGGCAGAACTGCAATCGCATGGTGGGAATGATAGCATATTCACGTTAGAGTGGCACAGGCAAAGTCAAGCCCTTTATTCCATTGAGGTCTTTAGAAAAATGTTCACATAATATGATCTCCATCCAGTCTGATCAAGTCTGATCTGCTGTGGAAGGAAAAACAAGCCCAAAAGGTTTCAGTCCAGTTCTACAACGTGTTGGCTGGATACAAATGCACTGGATGCATTATTTTTGGATTTTCATTTATTTAAAAAAAACAACAAAAAAAAACCAAACAAGGCTTGTCTTTGCAGTTCTCTATTATGCACACTTTTATTTCTGTTCACCACATAAAATGCCAATAAAATGTTTATGGATGTCATTTTTGACAATTACGAAACAATTTAACGGGATAGCAATTGGCGCTGAGCATATCATTAAGTTCCCTGCATCACGATGTCAAATAAAGAAAGGTTTCTGAAGATATTCTCTATTTGCTCATTTTGCAAACTATAAAACTATATTTAAACATGGTGGTTTAAAGTCATGGTAACGAAAAAGACAACCAGACTGTCTGAACAAGCAAAAACAACAAATGAAGCTCCCTATCTTCTATCTGTGGCTGTATATAAACCTGTTGCTCCGTTTGTTAAGAAACTTTTAAAGTTTACACAAGCCAAATTACACGTATTCGAAGTTCCACCTTATATGTTTTCATTCCTTTCAGAGCCAACCGATGTTTTTCACAGATCTCATGTCAAAACATTGTTCCTCTACGATCTGATGGGGACAAATTATAGAACAGAGTTAAAGCAGAAGGACTTCACTTTAATCCTGTTTTTTTTTTTTTTTTTTTGTGCTCAAGGTGCTAGATCAGAGAAATTTGAATGCAGGAAGCCAAACAGAGGGAAAAAAAACAGTTTGAACTCAGATGTTAGATTTTTCTTTTTTTTTTTGTCTTCTGACTCCTGCAGACAAGCTCCTGAAACCTAAAAGAGTGAATCAAGGTCTAACTCCATATATATCCGTTTGCAGAAATTCGGTTTATAAACAAAACTGTCACATTTGTGGATCGTAAATTGTTTGAAAGAATTTAATATCATTCTGTTTATTTGAAAGCAACTTGAGATTCAATGTTTTTTTTTGTTTTTTTTCTTTTTCTCTTTTCTCTGTCCATCATCTGCAGACTTTTGTTGTTATGTGTTGTTAAAGCCTGTTTGGCATGACTATAT